>CAOKZL010004318.1:0-35235 GCA_948472985.1 Iguana delicatissima
CTCTTCCACCGCTGGAGAGGTACTCGGCCGAAACTCGGGGAGTGATCAGGTCCCCTTCCCCCTTCCAAACACAAGGGGGGGTTTTACTCACCAGAGGGCCATGGGAGGCTTGGTTTCCAGCTGTAACCCGAGGTCCGTTGACTGGAACGCTGTAGTCAGGAATGCTACCACTCCCCCAACCAAACCTCTTCGACAAAAGGTCGAGGGCGCCCTGGGTTTTGTCAAGGGGGGGCCGCAATCCCCGACGTCCAAACGTCCGTCAAGGGGGACAGAATAGCCCCTTCCCCCATTTTCCCGGCCAATGCACTGGGTCTCTCAGGGATTGAAAACAATTTTTGCAAAATTTTTCCAAAAATGTTTACCCACAATGTGCTCTAGGAAAGCACATTTTATGCCCCCCTCAGGCCAATTTAGGTCAAGGAAGGGTCTTTTCATAACAGGAAGTAAAAATGTAATAACTTCTGCCCACTTCCTGTGGTTAAAAACGGCTCTTGTGGGCCTAAAATGGCCCAGGAAGTCCCCCAAACATGGTGAAAATACCCCTATACCCGATAGAGGGGGCAGTGGAGAGATACGGCCCTCCAGGCTCTCCTATGAGGCTAATGTGCCTCCCTAGCCTTCCACCCCTGCCACCCGTGATGTAAAGGCTCTTAATCTTGGCAGTAGTGTACCTGGGCCAATTGATCCCAGTAGCCATATCTGAGAGGCAGCATGGTGTGGTGGTTTGAGCACTGGATTACAACTCTGGAGACCAGGGTTCCCATCCCTGCTCAGTCATGGAAGCTCACTGGGTGACCTTGGGTAAGTCACCATCTCTCCGCATCAAAGGAAGGCAAAGGGGAACACCCTCCGAACAAATCTTGCCAAGAAGACCCTGTGATAAGTTCACCTTAGGGTCTCCATAAATCAGAAACAGTTTTGAAGGCACACAGCAAAAGCAAACTCATATTTATTTGGAGCTCTTTCAAGGGACATTTTTAAATTGAACATAACAAAAGTTATAAAATACACAATGGGTAGCCTATTATGTTAAGAGTTGTCCAAGCTGGACGCAGTTAAATAAATAAAAGAAATAATTGGATAAATAAAATAAAGTTTCTTCCAAATGAAGAAAATTAATTCAATGAAGTACACTTGCTTGTTGGATAAGAGCCTGAGATGTGAGCCATGTTCGCAGGGCCTGGAGAGGATCTTTTGCAGTCTTTTACAGGGTCTGAGCATCTGGTCTTTCACCATGTTACCCTGTAAACTGGGGGGTCCCGAGAGGGGCGCCCAAATACCAAACAAAACTAAGCAAAGATGGGGAAATTAGCTGGAGCACTCTCTTCACTAACAAGAGGCAGGGCAACGCAGCGAGATCTTTTATCCTATGTATACCGGTTCAGGTCAGTGAGGAGTCAAGCAGTTTAAAATACTAACAATATTTATTAAGCAAAAGAAAATAATAAAACTCAAGCACACCTAACTAGAGAGAAAAGAAAGAGAATTTTACAGAGATAAGGAATGCGCCACCTGTCCGAAGTCCTGGAGACACCAATTGGAGGGAAGGAGGGAAACCTGGTGTGGAGACTAAGGGGAATCTGCTGAACCAAGTGGCAGCGAGGCGAGGGTGAAGATCCAAAAGGAGCTTCGAGTGATTTCAGCAAGTGATATCAGCTAGGTCCGACAAGAATTCCAGTGATTCAGCAAGAGTTTAAGTGATTTCAGCAAAGTCCAACGAGAGTTTCAAAGAGCTCTCAGAACGGGGCATCTTTTATAGGGGAAAGAACAACCGCAGGCTAGTCTGGTTTCTGGTGAGAACAATGAGTTTTTGGGCTGGAGACAAAGCCTCCAAAGGTCAGAATTTACATGATTGAATTATATGCCGAATTGACAATAGTATGGCCGGTATGTAGATGTGGCTAGCTTGGCTGTTAAGTGCCTAGCTCGCCAGGGTGTTTCTCAGGCAGAGAGTCCTCTTTGTCTTGCAATCAAGGTGTTTGTGTAGGGTGGCTACCCCCTGAAGCGGAACTGGCTATATCTGGTACTTTACAACTATCGCCCATGCCTAGCTTCGCGCTTGTTCAGCGGAGCCTCACAAACACTTAGCCAGTGGTGGGAAAAAGGGCCGAATTATGATATCAAAATGATATCTCTTAGTCCACCAAAGACCAGACCAGTTTGCTGTGGTAACAACCAGCTCATGGCTCCAAAGCCCATGGTAGATTTCCTTCAATTAAACAAAACATGGCCAGGCTTGTATAGGAGAATATGGTCCTTCAAATAACCTAGAGCTATCAACATGAGAGCCAGTGTGAAGTAGTGGTTTGAGTATTGGAGTAGGACGCTGGGAGACCCAATTTCAAATCTGTGCTGGGCCACGATAACCCACTGGATGATCCTGGCCAAATTCCACTCTCTCAGCCTCGGGGGAAAGTAATGGCAAGCTCTTTTTGAACAAGAAAACTCCATGAAAACTTCAGCTTACAATCGCCATAAGTTGTGAACTGCCTGAAGGCATGCAACAACAAACAACAACAATATTGTATATGGTGACAATTCAGATATAAATTTGCCTTCTTTCATTGACTGACAACAACAGCAAATAACATAGAGTTAACTATGCAAGTTAATGTTAGTGTAAGTAAGAACAAAACACAGTTAAAATGGTGGATAAAACAAACATTGGAACCAATCATATTAAAAAGATTAATTTAAACAATTTTTTTGATAATAAGCATAAGGATAGCCAACACTTGATCAAACAGAAGACCGGGGGGGGGGGAGTCAAATCATAGAATTGGGAAAGATCACAAGATACATTAAGTCTTACCCCTGCCATGTAGTAATATACAATCAAAGCACTTCCAACAGATGCCCATCCAGCTTCCATTTAAAAACATCTAAAGAAGGAAACCTTACCACACTCCAAGGCAGCGTATTCCACTGTTGAATAGCTCTTACCATCAGGAAGTTCTTCCTAACGTTTAGGTGGAATTTCTTTTCCAGTTGCTTGAATCCATTGCTGTTTGTCTTTGTGTCAAGAGCAGCAGAAAAGAAGCTTTCCCCATCTTCCATATGACATGCTTTCAAATATTTATACATGGCTATCATGTCATCTCTTCACCTTCTCTTCTCCAGGCTAAACATACCCAACTTCCTAACTTCCTAACTTCTCATACAACACGATTTTCAGATCTTCTACCATTTGGTCGCCCTCCTCTGGGCACGTTCCAGCTTGTCAATATCCATCTTGAGTTGTGGTGCCCAGAACTGGACACAGTATTCCAGGTGGGATCTGACCAAGGCAGGATAGAGTGGTATTGTTTCCTCCCTTGAGCTAAACACTATACTATTAATGCAGCCTAAAATCACATTGGCTTTTTTAGCTACTGCATTACACTGCTGACTCATGTTCAGCTTGTGGTCTACTAAGAATCCTAGATTCCTTTCACATGTGCTGTGGTCAAGCCAGGTTTCACCCATTCTGTATCTGTGCATTTCATTTTTTCTGCCTAAGTGTAGTATGTTACATTTCCCTCTGTTGAAACTCATTTTATTAATTTTGGCCCAGCTCTCTATTATCCATTAAGCTCATTTTGAATTCTGATCCTGTCCTCTGGGGTGTGAGCTACCACTCCTAATTTGATGTCATCTGCACATTTGGTAAGCATGCCCTCTATTCCCTCATCCAAATCACTGATAAAGATATTGCTTCTCTCCAGGATGAAGAGGAATGATTGGAGAGCACCCTTTGGGTTCACTCAATCAGCCACTTACAAATCTACCTAAGAGTTGCATTGCCTAGCCCACAGTTTACTAGCTTGTTTGTATGAATATCACGAGGAACTTTGTCCATAGGCCTTATTCATATGCTACATCCAGAGCTTTCCCTTTATCTACCAAGCTTTTAACTATATCAGACAAAGACAGAAGATTAGTCTGGCATGAATTGTTTTTAAGAAACCCATGTTGACTTTGAGGCCCTTTTTGCACAGGCTTTCTCTCTCGAAATAGTCCCATGTGCCTCGCGGGAGTGGGAGCATCGCTCTGCACAACGCACTCCCACTTCCGCGGTGCTCACGGGGCTGAAGTGGCGCTCGCGTGTATTTTTTTGTTTTCGGCTTGAAGCCGAAAATAAACGGTGCTCGCGCAAGGCTCCCGGCGGCGTCCCACACTTACTGGAGTGCGGAGCGCTGTCGCAGGCGGGCCTGTCACGCTTCTGCCCCGCTTCCGCCCGCAGCTCCGCCTACAGCACCCAGGAAGCGCTGCGGAAGCTGGGGGCGTGGCTGATGTGCACCCGTCGCGCACAAAGAATCCAGGTGCGGTAAGGAGGCGGGGGGAAGCGGCAGCGTTTCATGAAAGGCTTGTTGCGCTTGCTGCCCTTCCTCCTTGCGCGAGCACCGGCGCTGCAAAAAGGGCCTTAGTGATCATGGCATTTTTTCTGAGTGCATACAGAATGTTTGTTTAATGATCTACTCTAAAATCTCCTGGTATTGATGACAGGTTGACTAGGTGGTAATTAGTTGGGTCCTCTTTTTTTCCCTTTTTGAAAATGAGGATAACATTTGTCCTCTTCCTGTCTGCCAGTACTCCTCCTGTTCTCCAGGAATTCTCAATGATTATTGCCAGTGGTTCTGAGATACTTCTGTGAGTTCTTTTAATACCCTTGGATGTAATTCATCTAGCCCTGAAGACTTCAATTCATTTAGAGTAACCAGGTATTTCTGTACTACCTCTTTAGTTATTCTGTGCTGCATTTCCCCAGCCACATCATCTGCTCTGTTATCTCCAGGTTTCCTTTTTCCCCCATTGTTTTCATTGTTTTCCCTTTGGAGGAAGACTGAGGCAAAGAAGGTGTCGAGTTGTGCCTTTTCTCTGTCCCTGTTATCACTTCACCATCTTCACGCATGGGCCCTACCATTTCCATGCTTTTTTGCTGTGGACATAACTAGAAAACTCCCCTTATTTATTTTTATCCTCTCTGGCAAGCCTGAGCTCATTGTGCGCTTTAGCTTTTCTGACTTTCTCTCTATATGTGCTGGCTGTTTGTTTGAATTTCTCTTTGGTGATTTACCCCCTTTTCCATTTCTTTTATATGGCCCTTTTAAATCTTAGTTCATTTTGAAAGTTCTTTAGACGTCCACCCTGGTTTGTTCAGACATCTCCTATTTTTCCTCCTCAATAGAATTGTTTGAAAATGTGCCTTCAATATCTCACTTTTAAGAAACTCCCATCCATCATAAACTCGTTTCTCTTTTGTTGTGCCTGACCATGGGATGACACCTAATTATTTCCCTAAGTTTATTGAAATCTGCTTTCTTAAAATCTAGAATGCAAGTATGACTGAACTTGGCTTCTCCTTTCTACTGTATAATAAACTCCAGGAGAACGTGGTCACTCCCACCTAAGGATCCTGCCACTTCTACCCCATTGACAAGGTCATCAGTGTTGGTTAGGATCAAGCCCAAAATAGCCGATCCCCTTGTTGCCTCTTCCACCTTCTGGATAATGAATTTGTCTGCCAGGCAAGTAAGGAATTTGTAGGATCTTCCATTCTTGGCAGAGTTTGACTTCCAACAAATATCATGATCATTTCAATCTCTCATGGCTACTACATCTCTCCTTTCCAAATGTTTTGTCATCTGTTCTAGGAAGGCATCCAAGTCCTCAGTCTGGCTTTACTCTCAACCTGGCTTCCAGCATTTAAGTCATGGATCTCTTCATGCATCCCTGATGTATAATCCTTTCCTGATTGGTCTGTCTCTCTAAAATAGGTTATACCCCTCTCTACATTTCAGTCATGAGACTCAGTCCTCCATGTTTAAGTGATGTCTGTTATATCATCGCTTTGCATTGTTATGAGCTCAAGTTCATCCTGTTTATTTCCCATTCTCTGTGCATTAGTATAGAGACATCTAATACCATGGGTCTCTCCTACTAGCTGCTTATTTAAGGTTTCTTCCCTCCCCCTGTTGCATTCTTGTACTGTTCACCCAGTTCTCCCTGTAAGATTTGAACTGCTATCTCCAGTACTTGATGAACTCCTGCCTTCAAAAATACTGTCTCCCTACCCTCTGTAACTCAGTTTAAAGCCCTACTGATTAGGCTTGTGAGATTCTTAGCAAAAACATTCCTACCAACTGCCGTGAGGTGTAACCCATTACCTGCTAGAAGTCCGTCTTCATGAAACTGCAGACCATGGTCCATGAAACCAAATTGTTCCTGGTGAAATCATCTTCAGAGCCAGTTGTTTGCCTCCACTATTCTCTTTCTTCTTGGGCCATGTTCTTCAACTGAGAGGAGAGGTAAAATGACAACCTGTGCATGAAGGTCTTTCAGTTTCCTACCAAGAGCGTTGTAATCTGCGGTGATCTCCTGGAGGCTATGCCTTGCACTGTCATTGGTTCCCAGATGGACCAAAAGGGGAAAAAAGTCTTTCAGCCACTCTGTTACATTACAGATTTTTGCCCCAAGGAGACAGCACACCTCTCAACGTCCTGTCAGGCCCCCAAAACACTGCTTCCATTCTCCTCAGGAGGGAGTCCCCTAGCTCCATTACATGTCTCCTCCGAGGGTACCAATCTATGTGCTGAGTCTTCCAATCACCTGCACACTTGCTGAGGGCTGACACTGTTGTTCTTGTTCCTTGTCAGCACTGATAAGGGAGAGAGCTTCGAATCAATTCTGTAGCCCCAAACTTGCAGAATGATTCTGGTCCTTCTACTTCTATGTGTCACATTCCTTCAATACTCTACCTCCTGAGTTGGGAAACTGCCCTCCTCCTCAGAGGCATTCCTTGTGTGTTCCTCATCCAGGACAATGTGCTCTGCTCTGTCCAGGAAAACCTTATGCTTCCTTATTAGGCTGCCGAAAGGAAACATGGACCTCAACTTGCTGGACCTACTTTTTCAACAGGGCAAGCAACTTGCACTTGCTGCAGCTGTAGCTACCCACATCCTCTGGCAAGAACACAGATATACCAAGCTGCTGTAGGTGTCTGCAGCAACTCCCTCACTGTCCATATTCAGTAGTCTCTAAGTAGGCACTGAAACAGTATTCTGGGACACCCCCCCTGAAACATCCACGCAAAATGCCTGTTGGCTTTGCCTGTTTGCCAATCTCCTATTCACTGAGCTCCAGGGACTGGGGCTACAGCTATCTAAAGAGCTAGTGGCTGGTAACCCCTTCCACAACCAAGTCTGACTCACTTCCTCTGGGCCTGCACATTGGAGAACAATAGAGCACTAACAAACACAAGCCTCTACTCAGCTTGCACAAACAGCCTTAACAATAAGACAAAAGTTTACCAAAACACAATAGAACAGTAGAGTCCTAACTAGTGCACAAGCAAGCCTCCTCCCAGCTCACACAAACAAGTACCCCAACAGACACATAGAATTAACCCAACAGATCCTCCCAAAAGACTCTCCATGGCTGGGGAGGTTTAACCAAACAGATGCAAGCTCACCTTATGTTGTCTCTTCTGCCACATGTACAGGAAACACCTGTTGGCTTTGCCCCTGTTAGCCCTGCCCCTGACATGGGAGAGAGCTTCTTGCTGTGAAATCCTAGGCTATGAAATCCCTCTTGAGGGAAGCTCAGTGACCCCCGTTCTCTGTTCTCTTGTTGTTTAAATGGGCTTGCACCCTTAAGGAGTAGAGTGAAGGAGCTGGAGTAGTGGGACAGGCAATAGGTGTGCTGTTCTTACTATTTTTTTTCTTTTCTTTTGGAAACTAATATTAGTGTTTTAATGGGGCTGATTATTTTGTTTTCTTTTGTACTACATAGTGTTTTCGCTATTTTATTGTAATTTGTAAGCTGCTTCGAGTTCCATTTTGGGAGAAAGGTGGGATATAGATCAAATAAAATAAATAAATAACTTGATACCCATCTGTGGTCTCCTTTGAACTCATAAATTCCTCTACTACTTTATTTCTGCAGACAATAACAAAGGCATCAGTTTCATCCCAACATGGAGATACAGGGCCCTTCCAACTAACTGGGGTCAAGGGGTGTCTTGTTTTTATTTATCTTCTGCCTAGTAACATCTGTAATATTTGCTTCTGCTGGTCTGCATTGATGCTGAATGTGATTTTAAAATAAAATCTGCTCAGCAATCATTCCAACAATGTCCACGATATATTTAGAAGGACCATTCTGAGGTTTCCTATTTGCTTTTGAGACTCTGAACAAACACAGGGAAGGATGTTACTGTTTTATATTTGCATTGGCCTATGTCTGAAATGCAATTATTATGTTTGTTTGTTTGTTTGTTTGTTGGTACCTGCCTCTCCCCAAGGCTCAAGGTGGGATACAATAGGACTTTTAAAACACAATTAAAAATATATCACAAGTTAAAATATACTAAAAATAGATAAGACCATTTAAAATACAGATATAGTTAAAACACAAAACACGTTAAAATACATTTTAGCTAAAAATGGACTGGGTAGGCCTGCCAGAAGAGATCGGTCTTTAGTATGTTTTTGAATTCAGACAGCATATTTTGCTGTTGAATCTCTTCCGGCAGGTCATTCCACAGTCTAAGGGTGGCCAATGAGAAGATCTTCTGGGTGACCGTTGCCAGTCTACTCCTGGCTGGCTTAAGTAAATGGCCCCCAGAAGACCTAAGTGTAGGGGGCAGATTGTATGGGAGGATGTGATTCTGCAGGTAACTTGGACCCAAACCATGTAGGGCATTAAATGACCAACACTTCGTACTTTGCTTGGAAACTAATTGGCAGCATATGGAAGCATATATCCCCATTTAAAGTGATGGGAAAGGAGGGGAAATACTGGGTTGGGGAAAGAGAGGAAAGGGGGTGTGGAGATAAGAGATCTCTTCCCACAGTACAACCATTAAGATTGAGTTCCTCTGTGTTCTCCTTTTGCAGAAAGCAGCCGGGACTCTAACATTTCTACCGAAGGTAAGTATATATGCATGTGTGATGGTCAGATATCAATTTCAAAGACAGGGAGTCTTAACGACAAACTCTGTAAGGAATGTGTCCAAATGCTAAAGAGCTTCCGCTTTCCTGTAGCCCAAACCTTTGCAGTTTTCAGGACTAAAATATTACTAGGTATTCCATTTATTCAGTCAGGTCAGATAATGGAGAAACCATTTTCTCTTTTACCTCAAAAGTAGGAGTGGAATTGACTCTTCTTTTAGATCAGACATTTCAAAGTCTTTGTGATTTTCTCCCTGCCTGGAAAAAAAAAACTTTGTTCACTTCCTGAAGCTGTCATCTAGGAACATTTCTTCCACAAACTGCTTTCTGCATGTTCTTTGATTTGCTCTGAGGATGATGACCTGTCTGAGGCATGGGGCAAGATGATTTTTCAGTTCCCTCCTGATCTGTGATTCTAGTGATCTTCCACTGATTGTTCTATGGTGTTTATTTAACTTTACAATCTTCTGTTCTTGTTTTTCCAGAGTTTTTGCCCAGAATATAAACCACAAAGAGAATACCAAGGGCTTGGCGTGAATTCTGTATGTGAGCAGCTCCTACCAGCCTTTAATCATGTTTGTTATGCCTCTTAGCCCTAGCTCTGATCTAATCCTACTAATTTAGATTGCTGAAGTGGCTAGAACTAAAAGAGAAATTCAGATTCTTCTCAGTTATATCCCTTTTTTCCAGTTAGCTTTTCTCAAAGATTTTCCTTGACCAATAACTGCTACATGAATACCACTTGCTTAGAAGGATTTGATTCTATCATCATATGTGTAACTTCTTCTACATTGCTTGTGACTATTTTCTCCTAAGCTTTAGCTTTAATATAGTTTGGTTAATATTGTCTGGAATCCTGTTGGTGACATACATGTGCATAACTCGACTGCTAGAGATGAGAAGAGAAAAATCTAAGAGACAAAGTGAATGGATGGACTGAGATTGAGAACCTAATCTGGAAGTTAGCAACTTTATCAGGATGAACAAAAGCTCTGGCATTCGGTCCCACAAAAGAAAGAGAAGCTCCAGCATTCGGTCCCACAAAGGAAAGAGAACCATATCATCTAATCCAATTATCTTGATCAGACAGAACTAAAGTTGTTTAATAAGATTTATTAGCAACAATGAATAGATGCCAAAAAAAGTATTAGGCACGTGATTCTACTGAGAGTTAAACTTGAGATGTTGCTGTGATAGTCAGTGGATGAGAACTATATTCTTTTGGAAGTAGATGAGTGAATAACCACAGCATACAATGCAGCTTGTGCAAAATCTTTTTAACAATGGCTTTCTGAAAATATATTTTAAAATAAATAATGATGATAATAATAATAGTAAGAATAATAAAAGTAATAAATTTGTTTTTATTTTATTATTTATTTTTTAATGTTCAATACTAAAACTTTATGGGGGGGGGGTTTCCAGAAAAACATGGTATAAAATATTGTAGACGTATGATGTTGGATCTTTGGACTGTTAATAAAGTTTGGTTTTTACTCTAAATACATACAGTACTCTGAAACAGACTCCTGGAAATCCTGTTACTTTCCCTTAATGTCCTGAACTGCTCTCTTGAATGTCATCTTTTCCCCGGTAGCAGCTGGACCCCAACCCGGTAGCAGCTTAACGCCCAACCCGACCATGTTTTGAGACTCAAATCGAGTTACGTTTAGCTGGTCAAGGCCCTGGAGCCCCAGCTTAGATCACTGAAAACTCTCACCCTCCAGTATTCCAGTGAGGGCAATTCTTTAATATCCCACCCATTTTCAGTCAACTGTATTTTCCTCATCTAGTTATTTTAATCACACATTGTTTGCCATTTATAAGTATCTACTATATTTGTTATACCCAAATGCCAGTGAGGTAGACTCAGGTCAGTTGTCTTGGACTCAAGTTGCTTCTGTGACTCGACTTGGGCCCTTTCCGCATCTGTCTTTTTTGCAGAGGTGGGGGGGTGGCGTTCACGCGAGCAGCCTCTTCCGCCAGGCGCTCTCTTCGGGGCTCCGTCGTTCCGCAGCTGGCTTGCCGGTTGCGCGAGCGCCCCGCCCCTTCCTGCAGCAACCTGGGAATTGCAGGCTAGCGCTGAGGCAGGAAGCGCGACCGGCCCGTTCGTCCGACGCACCACAGGGCAGGTAAGTGCGCGAGGTCCCAGGGAGCTTTGCATGATCGCGCAGCATTTTTGGCTTGAAGCCACAAATAAAAAAATGCGTGCACTCGTGAGCGTCGCGTAAATGAGAGTGTGCCGTACAGACCGGCTCAAGGGGCCCTCTTGCAAAAGAAACTGTGTGTGAAAAGGGCTTTAGATTTGGCAATAAATGAGGCACTGAACTCACGACCTGTATATTGTTAGTGATCAACTTGCTTCCCTTGGTTCAGTAACATAACACATTCATCCAGAAACCTTATGACTTGAGACAGATCATCGCATGACCAGTTGGCAAAAAGAGATGGAAGTGTTGTTCAAGGCCAAATCATGAGCGCATTTCTCAAAGGAGAAGAGCAAATGTGTTAGGCAACGGGCTTGAGGCAAGGTTGAGGTCTGCTTGGCAGCCTGTTCCTTCTGTGTATCGGAGGTGTCTTCTAAAACTTTTCCTGAGAGGAAAGGCAAGATTCACCCCCAGAGCTCAGGGTGTGTATCTTAGAGGGTAACAGCAAATGTGTTAGGCAGTGGGCTTGAGGAGGAAAGATCCTTCCTTCTAAAGGTTGAAGCTTCAGTAATGGGGAGTAAGAAGGATCCTATTCCCCACTTCCAAGAAATCCTCCAGCTTTGGAAGTGGGAAGTAAGAAAAGGGGAGCAATCTTGTGGAAAAGTAGTTTGTCTAAAATGCAGTCTTGATCAATTTGATTAACATTACAGGTTTGTTTAAATGAGTCCTTGCTGAACTTGTCTATGATAAAAAATTTTTACCTAACTTTGTGTATGTCTTCTTGTTTTCCTAGCTATTGAAAATTCACCCACCCCCACACCACCTCCTTTGTTTCTGTTGGCTCCCAGAATTGAGATTTGACTTGAAAATATCTTGCAGGGACTTGAGACTTGAAGGTAGAGATTTCAGACAGGGTAAATGACTTAAATATGTCCAGTGATGTATTTAAGTCTTTAACTCCAAGTCTCAAGCCAAGTCCCAAGTCTCTACCTTCAAGTCTCAAGTCCTTGAAGATACTTTCAAGTCAAGTCTCAAGTCTGAAAGCCAACTTTATACCCCAGCCTATATTCCAGAATTACGAGACAGAGTAGAATAAACTCAGTTTTAATAATTTAAGCAGAGTCAGCCCTCCACATTGGTGATTTTGCCATCTGCAGCTTCAGAAATGGTGGATAGGATCCTTCTTACTTCCAATTTCTGAAGTTGGAGGATTTTTCAGAAATAAGGAATAGGATCCCTCTTGCACCCCATTACTGGAACTTCAAAAGCTTTAGAAGCAAAGATCCTTCCTCCTCAAATCTGTTGCCTAATACATTTGCTGTTCCCTTCTGAGAAATGCACTCACACTTTGGGCTTGAGACAGATTGTCATGGGACCAATAGGCAAAAAGAGATGGAAGCCTTGTTCAAAATTGTAAGGCTTCTGGATGAATGTGTTATATTACTGAACCATGGGCAGCAAGTCAAGTCACTAAAATATACAAGTCTCAAGTCGAGTCAGGGCATCATTTATTGCCAAGTCAAGTCTGAGTCGACTCACCAAAGTGACTTTGAGTTCGACTTGAGTCCGAGCCAGTTGACTCAAGTCTACATCACTGCATGCATCACTGCTAAATGCTATCTATGGCTGACAGTCAAAGGCACAAGTCAACCTGACACATTTGTAAGTCTGTTTTTGGTTGATGTAGAGGTGGGTACTTCTTTCCTGCCTCTGTGATGACCAATTGTTCCCCAGATCTACTGTGGAATTGCTGCAGTTCTCCACCCCACAGTTCCATACTTGCCAAGAGCAGTCATGATTCCTTCTCAGCTGAGACCTCAACTGTAGATGAGTTCAGCAGGCCAGGCATCACATACAAGCTTTTTAAAAGCCAGATCAGGATTCACTGGAAGTTGCCTTTTCTGGGAAATCAGGCAAGAAGGCAGTGGCTTCTCCTAGTCTAGACATGAGAGAGTGCTGCTGCATTGTCACAACCACCTTTTGCTGAGAAGAGGGGGGATACTGAACTGCAAGCTTCATCAGACTGAGTGATGGGTTCCTGTGAAGGTAGGGAGACAAAGATGATCCAAGACCTAGGAGCCAGACCTTATGCAGAATGGCTTAGGGAGCTGGAGGCATCTAACCTGGAGAACAGAAGATTAAGAGGCGACATGATAGCTGTCTTTGAATATCTGAAGGGATGTCATGTAGAAGGCGGAGCCAGTTTCTTTTCTGCTGATCCTGAGACTACAACAGGAACCAGTAGATTCAAATAAAAAGAGAAGATTAGTACACTTAAACATTGGGAATTTATTTTTACTGTGAGAACTGTTTGATAGTGGAGTAGAGGTTGGATGGGCATCTTTCAGAAATGTTTTCGTTGTGTATTCCTGTATGGCAGAATGAGGTTGGATTAGATGGCCTCTGTGGTCTCTTCCAGCTTTAAGATTCTGTTTGTTCAGAAGAGCTTATTGAGACTGATGGCTGGTGCCGATGTAGCTTGCCATTTTCACATCACAGCATATATCTTTGGGCTGCTGCTGCTTCTCTATTCTGTGTCTGCACTCTCTCTTTAAAAATAAAATGCATGGTCCGCTGATGAACTGAAGGAAGCATCTTTCCATTTTTTTTCTGCTCCACTCCCTTTTATTCTCTCCCTATACCCTGCCCCCACAGTAGTCTTGCAAAACAAGAGACAGGCTGAATGTTGCTAGACAAGCTAGGTTTTCATATCTATCAGTGTTTTTTAAAAAAAATTAGCAATGTTTTTGTTGCCCTGAGCACCTGTTCTTGGCAGTTCCTGCCACCCACGTGATGCTTTCTTTCTAGCCAGAAAGTGAGTTTTCAGAATTCTGAGATACATGGGGGGGGGGGCAGGATATGATTTTGTTTCAATGTGGGACCCAAAGTGATCCCAAAAATGTCCCATGTGCATCAATTTTCCCCTGTCTTTCCTCTGGAGACCTCCCAATTACAACAGAAACTCAGTTCCTCCCATCATAAAGGGATGTGTGATCTGGAGCAGGAGCCAGAGTACATATATCTCCAGTGACAGAGTGTTGGGGGGGCTGCTACTAACTTCCCATGCGCCTGTTGGGTATAAATGGGGGCTTATGCGTGTAAACTAGGTCAATAACCTGTGTGCTCTGTACTTTTTCAAAAATGCTGACACATACATGGGTGTGTGTGTGTGGAAACAGGTTCCTACTGAAAGAGGGTAGTGGGCTGAAGGCACTGTTAGTAGCCATACACCCCCCACAATCTGATATGGCTCAATTGATAAATTGATAGCACTGCTATGGCTGGAAGACTTGCTGGATAAAAGGCAAAGTGGCTGAATACATGTAGGCAGGTCAAGGGATTCTTCACAAGCATAACCAGGTCATAAGCAGGTCACGAAGTCCTTTCAAGTGCTAACAAACTTCTAACTAGCCATCACTGAGACAAAAGAGTCCTCAATCAGAAATGTTGATCAGTCTATTCATCTATTGAATAAGACTACTAACCAATTTCAAAATACAGTCAGCCCTCCACATTTGCAGGCTTTGCTTTTGTGGACTTGGTTATTCACAGATTATTTGCTGTCACCTCTTCTTCCCCCCTCTGCCCTTTTCAATAGGAATTGAAAGCTTCACGAGACTGAGAAACTGCAAATGAGGTTTGTAAGTCCCTATTAAAAATGGTGTGGGGCAGCAGGAAGCCCCATCAGCCACTCACTTCTGCCTTATGAAGGATCCTTGATGCCCCGTGGTGGGTTGAGTATGGTGATCATACTTTTTTGTGTATTAAATATGGTTTGGGAGGATCTAGAGTTATTCATGGGTTTCCCACTTTTATGAGGGTCCTGTGCCTCTAACCCTAGGGAATGTGGAAGGATACTTGGAAAATAATTGTGCTTGGAAAATAATTAACCCCTTATGGGGAAAATCCAGGGGGAAACTAGCAACATCTGGAGTGATGGACTAAACTCTACAGCTCAAGAACTTACTTCAGAAATGGCAATAACAGGAAACCTTAATTTTAAAAGTTGAACAAGATTCTAAGATTTAAATTGTACATAATTATAACTGATTTAAACATGGTAAAGAAACTGTGTAAAAGAAATAATGATTTAGATCTGAGGTACAAGAAAAGATAAGAAAACACCCATAATCTTAGAACAGAAAGTGGGAGGAGGGATATAAGAAAAATAAAAAGTTTGAATGGTCTCTAAAAACCCTCAGTTTTGCGCAGCCAGACGCAGTATTTTCGCTTGTTGAATGCCCTCTGTCACTTTGAACCACGGTTTGTATTGCCGTTAAACACAAGTCTAAGTTACATTGCTGTTTCTTCGTTGCTCTTCTGGATTGGTAATTATTGCCCATTACCTCACGTTTCACTATAAGCCTTTCCTCTTTTTCCTTCAACAACGTCTTGTGTGAGTGTGTGACTGCTTGATTCATAGAGTTGGAAGAGACCCCAGGGGCCACCCAGTCCAACCCCCTGCCATGCAGGAACTCCCATCAAAGCATTCCCTACAGATGGCCATCCAGCCTCTGCTTAAAAACCTCCAAAGAAGGAGACTCCGCCACACTCCGAGGCAGCATATTCCACTGCTGGACAGCTCTGACCATCAGGAAGTTCTTCTTGAGGTTTAGGTGGAATCTCCTTTCCTGCAGCTTGAATCCATTGCTCCTTGTCCTAGTCTCTGGAGCGGCAGAGAACAAGCCCGCTCCCTCCTCAACATGACATCCTTTCAAATATTTAAGCATAGCTATCATGTCCCCTCTTAACCTTCTCTTCTGCAGACTAAACATAGCCAGCTCCCTAAGCCGCTCCTCATAAGGTTTCATGGCTTCCAGACCCTTCACCATTTTGGTCGCCCTCCTCTGGACAGGTTCCAGGTTGCCGACATCCTTCTTGAATTGAGGTGCCCAGAACTGGACATAGTATTCCAAATGAGGCCTAAGCAATGCAGAATAGAGTGGTACCATTACCTCCCTCGATCTAGACACCATACTCGTATTGATGCAACCAAGAATCACGTTGGCTTTCTTGGCTGCCACGTCACACTGCTGACTCATGTTCAGGTAGTGATCTACCAAGACTGCTAGATCCCTTTCACATGTACTGCTATCCAGCCACACGTCCCCCATCCTATACCTGTGACTTTCATTTTTTCTGCCCAAGTGCAGGACCCTACATTTCTCCCTGTTGAAATTCATTTTGTTAGCATTGGCCCAGCTCTCCAATCTGTCAAGGTTGTATTGAAATTTGATCCTATCCTCTGGTGTGTTAGCAACCCCTCCCAGTTTGGTATCATCTGCAAATTTGATCTGCATGCCCTCCACTCCTTCATCCAAATCATTGATGAAGATGTTCAATAGCAGTGGAATCTTGTGTGCGTGCATGATTAAATTTCCATCAGTAAACACATTTTAGTTTACCTTTGAATCTCTGGCTGATTTTCCTGCAAGGACCCTGTAAACATTGGTGGAAAGATCTTGTGGTTACCCCACCTCTCACAGCCCTCCTAATTAGACTCAATTCATTCCTCATTTCTGCACAGAAATACTGTTTGGAGGAGCTCAAGGGTCCCCCACCTTTTGGGGTAACACTGCAGAAGAGTCACATTTTGCCTCAAAATGAACACTTGGATGAAGAAAAATCATAGTGTCAAGTCCTGTAAAAAGCAAACAAAGATATTGCTATGCAAATAGAACATAGTCCCATCTCCCCACCATTCATCAGTTGGACTGGAGCAGTGGTTCTCAACCTGTGGGTCCCCAGATGTTTGTGGACTTCGGCTCCCAGAAGCCCTGAGCATTGACGATAGTGGCTGGGGCTTCTGGGAGCTGAAGTCCATAAACATCTGGGGACCCACAGGTTGAGAACCACTGGACTGGAGAGTTAGAAAACACAGACCAATTTGCTGTGTTTAGAATGGCAACATTTTGCCTCCACCCCAGGATAGGGAGCAGTCTGCTTTATCATTCCCATGTCAAAGCTGTGAAATACATACAGAATCATGTTGCTGAAGCAAAAGGGATGTCCTGCCTGTGCACATGGGAACATGTTCCTACCAGTTGTGGGCAGTGGGTTGTGTGCAGACAGAGCAACCACCCTGTTTCAAAATCCATGCTTGAGCGGAACAAAATGGCCCCTGTTCGTGAAGTAAAAATACTGTTATGAGTTCCCACTGTTAAGGATGGAGGGACAAACACAGAGAGGGGTCACACACTGCTCCAAAATGCATGCCCAAAATAAATACCGTTTCCCAACATTAAATAAATTCTGCCATGGCAACAAGAAAAGCTTTCCTCTTGGTCACAGATTGTAGATGGGGGCCATTTCCGCACAAGACTGTTATAGTACTATTATTCCACTTTCGACATCCTATGGAATCCTGGGTTTGTAGCTTCGGAGGAGTCTCAAAGGCCCCTCCCGAAACTGCAAACCGCAGGATTCCATAGGACGTTGAAAGTGGAATAATAGCGCTATAACAGTCTAGTGCGGAAATGGCCTTAGTATGGAATTATTAAGTATGGAGTTGTTACACACACTTGCATTACCCCTCAATGCAAGTTTTTGTAACAACAAAAAAGCAAAAAAAACAACAAGTTGGTTTGCACTTGTAAAAAAGGGCTGCCATTTGAATAGCAAAGCATCTGGGGGATTGAAAATTGGTTACCAGTGGTCAAGGGAGTTTGGATGATCATGGAGAGGGGTCACACTTCATCCCAAAATGAATGTTTCCATGAAAAATGTCCGTTCTGTGGGGGAATACACCAATGGGACTGCTGCATGTAGGAACAGGCCACAGGGAGGGAAAAGGGAAAGGGCTCTGGGAATCTGGGAGAATGGGGTGGGATGCCATATCTGGGTGAGAGCAGGGGCCTTAGGAAAGTGTATACCCCTGACGCTGCAGGAGGCATGCTCTAACTCAGATTGGCACCATTCTGGACGACACAATGGGGCGGGGCGGGGGGGAGAAATGGTCCTGCCTCCTCTTCTTATCCTTGCCTCACTTTGAAGCTGTGAAGCTCAGATCTGAGCCAAGTGTTGAAGGGTACACGACCTTGTTCCCAAATTCTACATGGTTCTGCTGTCGTCCCCATCAGAGGGTGAGGTGGGGGTAGTTGTTTGTAAGACTAAAAGCACTACTAGACCGTTTGGGAACCTCCAACAGAGTCAGAATCTGCTCCTAATGGGCCAATCAGGCTTTTGGTGGGCTGGACCCCCTGGCCAGACAGTTTGCAGCCATTGTTGTGTGTGGTCTGGAGCAGAAGCTAGAGTACACACACCTCCAGTGACATAGTTCTGGTGAGCTGCTGCTGCCATCTTTACCAGTGTATAAGATGCATCCCACTTTCAAATAGTATTTTTCAGGGGAGGGGGAGTGTGTCTTATATGCCAGCAAATATGGTAACTTCCATGTACTTGTTTGGGACAAATGGGAGCATAGGTGTATAAACTAGATAAATAATCTGTGTGCTTTGTATGTTCTCAAAAATGCTGACACAGATATGAGTAGTGGTGGAAATAGGCTTCTTCTGAAAGAAGGTACTGGACTGAGGGCACAGGAGAGTCACATTCTATCTTAAAATGAATGCTTGGGTGAGGAAAAACAAATGCATACAGTCCTGTAAAAAGCAAACAAAAATAACGCTGTGGAAATGAGACATGTCCCTATCTGCTTACCACCTCATTAGTCAAGCTGGAGAGTTAGAAAATACAGACTAATCAGCAACATTGAGGATTGCAGGATTCTGCCTCCACCCCCAGATAGGGAGCAGTCTGCTTTATTATTTCCATGTCAAAGCTGTGAAACACACACAGAATCATTTTGCTGAAAGAGAGTCAGATTCCTCTCACAGATGCATCCCAAGTGAAGGAGATGTCCCACTTGGCCCTTTAGCACCATGTGCTCATTGGAATGTATTCCTACTAAGCAAGAGTGGTAGGTCGTGAGTAGACAGGGCAACTAACTCTACTCCAAAATCCAACCTTGAGTGGAACAAAATGGCCCCTGTTTGTGAAGTAAAAGTCCTGCTGTGAGACTTGGAAAGCCTGTGGTGAGCTGGAAACCAGCTCCTAGTGTCAAGAATGGAGGGACAAGCACAGAGAGGGGTCACACACTGCCCCAAAATATATGCCCAAGGTACATATTATAAAATAAATTCTGCCGTGGCAGCAAGGAAAGCTTTCCTTTTGGCCATGGATGGCAGACTTAGTATGAAGGAGGGATCATACCTTACCCCACAATGCAAGTTTGTGCAACAACAAGAAGAAAAAACAAAACAAAATCAAACAAACCCAAGATGGTTTGCACTTGTAAAAAAGGGCTGCCATTTGAATAGGGAAGCATCTGGGGGACTGGAAATTGGTTACCAGTGGTCAAGGGAGTTTGGATGACCATGGGGATCGTGGGGTACACTTCATCCTGATAACGCATAATATAAAACAATAAATTAATTAGTATTTATCTAGCAGATGAAATTAGCAATTGAATATGAGCCTTTACGCTTTTCAGTCCCCTCAGCATTGCCCAGAGTACATTCATTATCTTTAGCACACCGGATCACATAATGTTTTCTGTTTAGTTTTACACAGTACAGACTAACATCCTCAAACAAAGTTACACCCAGTACTAATTCATTGATTCCCCCATCAACCCTATGGGTACTGACTCTTTTTCCAGGTGATTAAAGTCTTCATGTTTAAAGCAACTAGGCTCCCTCCGTCACTCCCCAAAAGATGCTTGCACATCACACACTGTCCCAGTCTTCTTCTTGATCAAATGATATCTTGTATTAAACAGATCTAGTCCCAAAACCACTGTATTACAGGCACTGGATGCCGACCCAAACTGTATCTCCCCCCAGGGCACTCTCCCTCTCCCAACAGTAAAGGGAGGAAGGACATGCTCCCTACCCCCCATTGATCTTGTTCCCTTGTTTCTGCTTCCAATGAACCAGACTGGCTGATTTTAAAAGTTGCAAGCACAGTAAAACACACCATTTCCTCCCTGCTGCCCAATGTGTTAGAGTAACTAGAGTCTTGGAAGAGGCGGCACTTTCACTCGCCATGTTTTTGAAATGGTTTTCTGGTGTTGCTGGACTTTCCACTGCGTGAATGGGTCTTTTTGATGGGTTGCCACTTTGTTGGCCGCTGCCCCTGAGTCCCCCTCTGCTGCTTTGACAAACGTCCCTCTGCTCTTTGTTTCGCCTCCACCTGTGAGCCTTTTTCACTGCTACCTTCTCCTGGCCATTTGATGCTGCCCAAACAACTGTGGTATTTCAGCATTGTTGCTGTCTCTCTGCACACACTCCTTTCGATGCAATGTCCTTTTCACAGGCGCCACTGCCAAGGTTTTCTCTCTGTGACTGCCTTTTAATCAAGTTCTCCCCATTGGACAGTACAGCCTCTTCTACCTGCTGCCTTTTGCACGGTTGGGAGCTTTTTGCACAATTGCTCCTCACTTTTCCCCTCCTTGAGAAATAGGCTGTCGACTCTTTCGTCCCCTGCTGGACACTTGCTTGCCCCCCTTCTTGCTTCTCTTTTTTGAGACCCTCCCCCTGATGCTTCCAGAAGGCTAGCTCTTTCAGGGTTCTCTGGCACTTTTCACTTGGAAGGCGGCTGCTACTGCCACCCAGAAACTCTAACCATGGAACCCTCTTCACGTCACATAGGGAGACAAGCCATTTCATTACAGCCTTTGCTACAGCAAATTCCAGTTCAGATTTTAGGTGGGAAAGCAGCTCTATTCAGCTGTTTGCCTTCCGCTGCCTGTTCTAGACATCTGAAATGGTTTGCCTTTTACCATCCTGCAGCCAAATTATTGCCATGGCGATTTGGGGAAACCTCCCAGCCTCGATCCTCCCTTCTAGAGAACCCAACAGCTCCACTTGCTGCCTCTTTCTCCTGATCTACTATCTTGCTCACTGCTAATTCCACAGAGAGGTAATCCAGCCCAGGACTTAACTGCACCCAGCCTTTGAAGGTAGCTTCACTCAGCCCCACTCCTGTGGCTGTTGCCGTGATGTTCCAAAGAAACTCCTGTTTGCAAACTCCCTTTTCATCAATGGAGATTCGTTCCAGACACCCCAAACGTGGTCTTTGGGCCATTCCCCTCCTTAGGGACTCCTTCACCCCCACTTCCAACAAAAGGGCTCTTGCCTCTGACCCATGGCAGAGAGTGCTTCTATTCGGGCTCTCCAAGTCACACCAGGCTCCGATGGTAACAGGAAAAGTATATTCCAGCGCGGAACTCCTTTTGCAGCCCATTTTAAGCTGGTAAAGTTTTTCCCAGCAGCTGGCTTTTGGTATGTGAGGAGTTTTTGACATCTGTCACGTCTGGCTCTAAACTGCCTCCATTGTGAACACTCAGAAATGTGGAAACTGTTAATTCAATAGGTTTCCGATGTTATCCAAATCCAGCATCCTCTGCCCCTTTTGCTTTCTCTTTTATTACCCCCGCATTCTGTCTGGCTAACACTAATTTTCTCAGCCCGTCCTCATGTTTCCCTTCGATCCCAATCTGTATTCAGCTCTCCCTCCCTGGTTTGAGCTGGATCATATAACAACCTTCAAAGGCCCATTTGGGTATTCATCCCATCTAACACCTCCAAGGAACTGCTCTGATCATTACCTTGAGTTTCCCAGTTTATCAAGGTATATGCTATCCCCATTAAACCAGATTAATATCAGGTACTAAGTATGCCTACTCAATATATAGCAGTGCCTATGACATTAATAGAAGAGTAATTATTTATACCTACTTTCTATGCAATCCAGATACATGTACTATCATGTACATATTCAATCAAGCAAAGTACACAATAAACCTTCCAAACATGATTAACAGCAATTACTAATTGGACCTGCTAACCAAATAGCAGAACAGGCAAAATACAATATGCTTGTGCCATACAGTATTGTAAAGATTAACATATTTACTAAGCAATCATCATTACAATTCACATCATGAGGAATGCCAACCTGACACTCTCCTTACTGTCCATTTCTGTGACAACCCTTCGGCCTTGACTCTGTGTTTCCCAGGCACCACTCTCTGCAGTAGCTCTCAGCGAAGTTAAACATCCCGTTTCCATCTACATGCCCAGACTACATGCTAGCTTATAACCTTATAACAAAAGCGATGTATCTTAACGTAACATGCATATGAGAAGCAACAGAAAACCATTAGTATAGATGGATTCTATTCTGTTATAGACATGATGATCAGGATGCTGGTTAGATTATATTTGCATGTTTGCAACCCTCCAGAACTCATTTCTGAAAATACAGAACCGCTTACGAAAATACAGATGTTATCGTGGCATTTTCTCATCCTACTTCCTCTACCTCTTACCCTCCAGGCTGTGCAATGCACCTTACAGGCTTTACATAGCAGGGCAGCTTTGCTGTCCTGACATTAATAACTGTAGTTACCTAAGCTATGACCATTTTTTCTGTAAAAATTTATATACAATGAAATGAGAACAATGCATATGCTTTGGTGTGGTTCAGGAGCTTTATACAAGAGAACCTGCAAACCCCTATTATGACAGGGTTGCCTCTGGGTCCCTTGTCTTCAGAGCATCTCCCCTAAATCTTTTCAGCTAAAAACCCAACTAAAGGTATGTTTTGAATACTATAGACTGCTGCTTTGTGGGGGGGGGGAGGTTCCCTACCCTGAAACAGCAAGAAAGCCATTCCCAGACAGTTCCAAAGATGACCTCAGGTTTTCCCAAATGGCAGCTGTAAGAGGGATGCTGAGGCCCTTTGGGCAAGTTTCCCTGTATCGGGCTGACTCCCAAAGAGGAACAGAAACAATTCAAACCCAGATGGATGGGAGGCCCAGCAAGGATTTCATCTTCACTCTTCCTGACTGCAGCTTAATGAACCAATGTAACATTCTTACTGGGCCTGTCTTTCTTTTCTTACTTTTGTCCGGGGACAAAATATTCCTACTTATATTCCTCTGTCTTTCCTTATTTATCCTATATTCTTGATTCCTCTTCCTTCTACTTTGTATTAGATCTCTCTTTCCCCATCTCCCATTCTTCTCTGGTTCAATTGCTTCCTTGTTTTTTTCTTCTTCTGTTCTTCTTTGGCATCTTTAGGGTCTGTTCTCACATTTCCCTGCTGTCTGCCCTAAGCTCCCCTAGTTGGAGTTTACATTCAAATTCGTCAATATAAGTGTAAACTTCACTGGAAGAGGCATGCTTCCCCACCCTATCTCTTCAACTGTGGGACTGAGGGTCCTTGTCACTTGTCAGCTAATCTGGATTCTGTTTGGGGTCCAGTTAGCAACTTCTGGACACCTGAGTGCTCAATTCATGATGGTGGTCGGACCAGACAGACCGCTATCAATGTTCCACTTAAGCATTATTAAGTATTGTAATCTCAGGATACTTACATGGGACATGAGTGGGCTCTTTGGTGCTCTTTTAGACTATCTATTATATGCACTCATAGATGTACAAACATCTGTGTTACCTTTAGGGTGAAACACAGATATGTCAATGTCTGGATGCTAACTTTTAACTACATTACATTGCATGTAATGCATCATACAGTTATTGCATCATATTATGTGACGATTAGGATATTACACTTGAGGACTTTCCCAAGACTGAATCTTTATCTCTTCCTCTTTAACAGAGTTTTCTATAACAAACACATAGCAGAACATTATCAGCTTAAACATTAGAATTTAGTCATCTGTCCATTGTTATATCCTTATCAAATTATTTCAGACTTTGCATAGTGTCTGTTCATAGTATTATAGATACATTTCATAAAATTTTGACATGTACCAAATTCTGTCCCTTATACCATATTCATAACCATTTTAAGAATACTATTCCATCTGTTGGGGAACTAGACTTTTTAAGAGGCATCCAAGGACTAATCTCCTTGAGCGTTGTTAAATCTTAACATCTGTTATGTCATAAATTCATAAAAGCATTAGACAGAAGTGGATGGTTTGTTGTGTTTGTGATGAACCTGACGGGGGGGGGCTTTAGCAACAAAGCCACCCTAGTAACTGAGAGTATTTAAAAGTGATTGGCTGGTGCAAATGGAACCCAGGTTAGCCAGAGGGAGGGGCTAGATGGGGGAAAGGAATAACTGAAATTTAACTGAAAACAAGGAGTGGAGATTCAGAACAGAGTTGGTGTGGAGAACCGAGTTGATAGTTGATGAAGAGGGTTGAGCATTGATAAGAGAGAGAGAAAAGTGTTGTGCTGGTTTATGAATCTTTATTTACAAAGTAAGTTTTACCTTGACAGTGCATTTAATAAAGATTTGTTTATAGTTTTATAAAGAACAGTTTCAAGAGAATGTCTCTTTAAGCTGTACTGGGTTACACACACTACAATTTGTACCATCAGGACCATGTTCACTGAAGAGATAAATCACTGCTTGTCCTTAAATCTGAAAAGGGGCAGATTTAGGGAAAGCAGTAGAGGGAGATAACGCTGGGAGGAGAAACCAGTGGGGGACAAGAGTGAGAAGGGTGGTGCTTTCTTAGGAAGGGTAAACAGAAGCAGACCTGTTTGTCGTAGCCCTGGCTTTGTTACCACACCTATATTCTATGTCCTGAGGAGCATAATTCTTTTATATCAAACATAGTGAGCCATAGAGATCTACTGGAAGGACACGTAGGCAGTAGAGCTATGGATATAAATCAAAGAGTAGCCTTGCTTCCTGTCACACATCCTAGGTGAATCTTGAAATGGTTCTCAAAGACCATTTGAATGGATTTTCACCAACAGGAGACAAGAGGTCTCTGGGATCAAATTAACATTTTAAACAGCCAGGAATGTTACACTTTGGAGGCATGCATCCTCATTTTGCAGGAAACTACAAGGATGCCTGGCTGTATTTTCTTTGAACTGCAAAGCTGAGAACCATCTTCATAAAAATGCAGCCATCTGGTCCCCAGGACATGTTCAGCTCTATAACTAGCACCCCTTTTCTCCTCCATTGTCGAGTTCTCCCGGACTTGTAAGCAGTTTCCTTTGCCAGTGGAAAGCTCCTCTCAGCCCCTCCCTCATGCTGAGTTTGGCTTTTCGCTTGTCTTTTCCCAGCTGAAGACTTCTGGATTGATGCAGCCACTTATGGTGGTGATATTACAGAAACAGCGATTTAAGATGGGGATCATGGTTGTAGAGTATATCCATTTATTGTGATTGTGTCACAAGCAGTTCTTATACGTACTCAACCCTTTCTGGTATATACGATGGCTGAATTTGAATCTTGGGTAATCTCATAGGCACATCTGCCTTCTAGGTCCTTAAGGGGCGTCAAACATGGGTGATGGGACATTGAGTCTTCATCCGAACATATGAAACCTAAATTCTCATGGTCTACATCCTTCTACATTCACAGTTTGCCATTTAGGCCCAAGCACTGTGGCCCAATGAGTACAAGACGCCACCAGAAACTGTTTGAATTCCAAGTGGAACAACTGGATGTCACCTTGCAGTGACAGTCACCAATTGCAATTGATTCCACCGGGGAACACATGTGGCATTTACAAGGGTCCACCATGCCTCAAGCTGCACCTCCTGTTTCCTTAGCTTAGGCCAAATCATTTCTCTAATCTCTTTTAGATGTGCCCATCATGGGTGTGTCGAATCGATTCCCTAGCTGTCATCATGTTTGTGGTGTGCATTTGAATGCGCGCTAAGGCTGACGAAATGTTTCTCTTGCCGAAATGCATTTCTCGTGCCAAAATTAACTTGTCTCTCTCCATAGCCAACTCCCAATTTAAAAGTAACGAAGTTACAGAATGCTGGACATCAGATAGGGTTTTGGTGGACTGCCTTATGGGCTCTCCCGTATTTGCTATGTCTGTGGTCACATAGGACAGCTTATTGGCTAAAACTTCAACATTGGCTCCATCCAATAGAGACATACCTGCTCCCACAGGAGCAATCCAATCCGTCCATGCCCTTTTTACCCTAGAGAGGGACTTGCAGGTCCGGTCCGTAATTTAGCCCACTCTGCCCAGCTATCCACGCTGAGGCGCGAATAAGGGGCGCACTCCAGCCAATGAGCTGAAGTGTTTAGCTTATGAAGTCCTATTCGGATCTCCTTGAGGGATAGTGTTGGCTGTAATAACATTAGCTCCCGAACATCTGATTTTAAAACGTGAGATCCCGTGATGGGTGACTCTGCCTGGATCAATGTGGCAGCATCCTTAATTAATGGATTGAACACAGCGGCAATCAAGTGCCTATGGACAAATTGGAGGGTATACCTGTCTTCCTCATAAGTTAGATTTAAGACGAGTATTCCCTGTGACTGAAACCACAATGTGTCACTTGTCGAATTACACGCTGAACTATTCAGAGGTACAGACTAGCTTGGTGGACCTTGTTTATCTAAACTGGCTCGTTCTATGCTCCAGAATTGCTTCTGCCAATCTGCACCCTGGGCTGTTTGGTGTTTCCCCAAGGGTGATATCAGATTGACTTCAATAGGGGCAGTGTGCCTTCAGCTGTTCCGAAGAGGATGGAGAGGACAAAAGGGTCTCCCACATTCCAGGCTGCACCAGTAACAGTTGCTAAGTCACAGGCTGGATTGGGGTTATCCGAATTGAGACCTTCAAAAGCCGCAGAAGCCATGTTAGGCTGGCACTGGACGACAAAGTCAGGTGTGTTTGCTTTTGGTCCTTCGTGACAGAAAACCTCCTCATTCCTATTTTCTGGACATATGCATTTGGCAATCGTACAAGCAGTGGCCGATTTATGATCTGCGAACCATTGTTGTGTTTGTGTGAATGAGTAAATATGATTTGGATTGGTGCTGTCAGCTACAGGAACAATTCTACACTGCATTCCCTCTCCTGGAAGATGTCGTGGTTCTAGAATCGTACAGTTCCAAGGGTAAAATTTGCTGGGCGATTTGGCTGGAATGGGTCCTGAGGAAACCATCAAGGGGAGGAAAAGTAAAATGGTTCTTACCGCATCAGATGTCCTTACGACCATGAATGCCTCTGCCATGCTGTGGGACAGAAAGTTACCCTCTACCATCTATGGTATCTAAATCTACAGACTATAGACTATGTATAGTAACACATAGGGGAGGGGAGAAGGAGGAAGGGGGAGCCTGAGCATCTGGCCCTTCCCCAATTCCTTCCTATCATCTATCCGAAATCAAAGGAGGAGTAAATGGAGGCAAATGTCTTGGACAAATCAATCTCTGGTAATTTAGTGACATTTGAGGAGCTATGACATTCACATTAGATTTCCCCAAGGGCTCCTCCGGGGCCTAGGAGATAGGTATTCCGTTAGGGTCCACAGGTTTCCCTTTCCATTCCTTTAGCTGGGAGACATGGAAAAACTTAGGCCGGTCTCGTTTCTTGTAGAGAATACGTACTTGATAGACGGCTGGGGAAATTCTTTTCTCAGTGGGAATGGGTCCTACCCATTTTGCAGCTAGGGAATGTTTGTCTTTGTAAAAATTCCTGCTCAGGACCAGTTGCCCTTCCTCCCACTGGCAAGGGTGATGCATCCGTCCCAACCTCCTGTCCATCTTCTGAAGGTTTTTCCTCAGCTGAGCTGCAATTTGTCTGTGAATTTGTCCTATGTGTTGGATGAAATTCCTCACCCATTCATTGTTTAAACAACGGGCTCTAAATCAGGGAGGAGGCTCTAGGGCTACCATCTATATGCATCGAGGATCCGTCACAAAACCAACACGTAAAACCTTGCAGTTGGGCTTCTTCAAGACTGGCCAATTTGCAACATTTATAGGTGGTAAAGGGCACTCGTGCATGGTTCTGGTGACAATTAAACCATATGGCGCCCGTGGGTCTTGTGGCTGTTTTTGAAAATCCACCCAACATGACACTAAGGATACAGCCCATTTGGCTGTCCTGGCGTTAGATACTTGGCCATTTTGGACCTTCCCTGACAATATATATTAGAGCGGTGTGTGGGGAGTCTGGACGATTACATGGGCACCTCCTATCATGAATTCCCAATGTGTTAAAGCCCAGACCACTGCAAGGCACATTTTTTCACAGGGGGTAAATTTTGCTTCATGGGGGTTCCAATTATGGGAGGCATAGGCAATGATACGTTGTGTGCTGTTCAGAGGTTGCGACAGAACTGCTCCTATACTCCTGTCAGAGGTGGCTAGCTGTATGCGGAAAGGCTTTGACACGTTTGGGTGACCTAGTGCAGGCGCTTTCATCAGATCGTCTTTTAGCTGGGCAAATGCCTGCTGCTGTACAGGGCCCCATTCCCACTGGGCGTTCTTTTTCAGGAGAGCATACAAGGATCTGGCCTTAGCGGAAAAAGACTCGATGAAGCCTCTTGAAAAATTGAACGTTCCCAGTAGTGAATGAAGGGCGTGCAATTGGTAGGGGCTGGCAGCTTAGCAATTACCTCTACCCTCTGGGCATCAGGGGTGCGACCCTCAGGTCCTAGACAAAGCCCTAGGTATTTGACCTCTGTACTGACCAGTTGCACTTTTTCCCGACTGGCCTTGAAACCTGTGTCTTTGATATCAGATTGTTAAGACCTTGTTGGTGATGTCCCTAGTCTTTTCCTCTGAATTAGAATGTATCAGAATGTCATCCACATAGGACAGGACGTGAGATCATGAGGCAGCCTATTCCACATCATGACCACGTGGGCATGGCAAACACTGTGACTTGAATGGAAACCCTGAGGTGTTCTTCTGAAGACGTACTGTTGCCCTCTAAACGGAAGGCAAATCTATACCAGCACGCTTCATGCAGCGGTATGGAATGGAAGGCATTAGCCAGATCCAATACACTGTAGTGTTTTGCCCCCGCAGCAATGGTGGACAAGATTTCGTTATATTTGGCCACAACCAAATACTGGGGGAGTGACGGTGTTTAAGGCTCTAAAATCCACCGTCATTCTCCATGTCTTTCCATCTGCCTTCAGAACGGGCCATAAGGGGGCACTGCAGATGGACTGCATAGGGGTGACTACGTCCCACTCGACGAGCCCCTCAATGGTCTTCCCTATACCCTCCTCTGCTTCTGCGGGATATTTGTACTGTTTTTGTGGTGGCGGATCCTTGCCCTCAACGCAAGCACCTTTTACCTTCCCACATTCTATTTTGTCCTTTATCTACACTTCGGGGAAAGCTTGTACCCATGGGTCACTAGTTAGACACTGCACAGGGGCGGGAGCCTTGATGGCTGCACAGCGGTGTACCGCTGAGATTTCAAGGGGGCCTTGGTCTAATTTCCATAAAAACCCATTTGCGTAGTCCACTGTGAGCTTATTTCCCTGAAGAAAGCCGATGCCCAGGAGGCCTTCGTCCTCCCCCTGATTCTCACAAGACCACAGTTTGAACTGGAATGTGTTGATGGTCAGGGGAATGTCTGTCCAGATCTTCGCTTGGTGTCCCCCTCCCACCATATCCGGTCAGATGGATGGTTTCTGGGGTGGGTTCGCCATGCCTTACTAGTTTAAGGTGCAGCACTTCAGCGCTGCCCCAGAGTCTACAAGAGTGGCAGGGGTTTTTTCCCTTTCGGTCCCGATGCCTGCCTTCACCCAAAATTTTCCCCATCTGTCGAGCGTCAGCCGAGCCACGACATTTTTAGGGAGATCCTGGGACCGAGGGCCCCCCTATTCCAGCAGCTCCAAGTTGGGATAGTGCCCCCCGGAGGAGGACCGTTGGTTATGATGTTTACCAAGTGGTTACTTCCTGACTGGAGGTGCTTTTCCAGAGTGTCAATAAGTTCTACGGTTGGTTTCCTATCAAACTAGCTCATGTCCAACCCAAGCCTTCTCAGGGCACCCCAGATCTTTACTGTCCCAGCAGAATATATCTGGGTGGTTGGGTCATATCGTCCGGACATCTCTCTAGGAGCATTAAGGTCCGGGGCAGGCTTTGGAACCTGGGGCTGAGGTACGGAGTTCCCTGCTTTACTGGGCTGACCTCGGGAGTCTTTGGCTTGCCAAGATTTTTGTCTTCCTCGGTGGTCCTGCCTGGGAGGGGGACAAGAATTCCAGTTCCCCTTGGGGACTGAAGTAAGGGCTGACTTTCTATGCTGGGAGGGCAGGCATAATTGGAGTATGTCACCTGCTGTATGGGTTCCCAATTCCCAATCTCTTTTCTGTGTGTCTTCTAAGGGTGTTTCAGGGCTCCAGCCTTTCGGATCAAGTCAGAGACTCTCCAGAGGTTGTCATTAAAATCTTCCCAAGGTGTTGTCTCAGGATTGATGAGCCCCAGGGCCATTTTGGTTTCGTGGTTCAAGCCTCCATAAAGGAGCATCTTGAACTCCACGTTGTTAAAGTGCCACCCTCCCCATTCTATTGGGACTTTTTTGGCCAGTATGGCCAGAAGCTGTTTTCTGGCCATGTAGGCTTCAGAATTTTCTTTGGGACCCTGCTGTTCCGTTACATACAGGACTCCTGCGCTCTGTCCGGGCCACAGGATCCTGCTAATCTCCCTCATCCAGTCGTGCGCCTCTAATCTCACCAGCCCTCAGGCAGCCACAGCTGACTCTAGTGTGGGGAGCTCAGAAGGGGACATACACAACTGGGCGAACTGGGTCAGATCTTGGCCGTTGGCTGTGGGGTGCGAGTGAATTATGGCATTAAGCCACACGATCCCTGTGTGCTTGTTAAGGGCGCCAAGCTAATCCGTGATCGCTTTTGCCTCTGTGGGATCCTGGGGATCCTGGTCTCAATCTCCTGGGTTTCCTGCACTTCCTCCCCATCCTCCCCTTCTCTAGGAGGGGAGACCTTTTTCTTGGTCATAGACCAGGTCTCAACCGGGTGAACTGGGGCACTATTGTCAACCCAGTTTGGAGTAAGGGGGTGCATGGCCACGGCATCATCAAGCAGTGGCTCCCTGATGGCAGCAAGGGGGAAGGAGGGGAGAAACTCTGGGCAGACAGCTGAAATTACTGCCTGGTGGGTCTCCAATTCCTCTACCCATTGATGGCAAGCCGCATGACTAACTAATTGCTACTCCTCCTTAAATTGTTTGGCCATAAACCTGGCAGCAGCTTTAGACTGGGCCAATTCCTCCTCTAACGAATCAGTCCATTCCTTCCAAGTCTGAGCTTGGAGAGTTGTTTCACTAAGTTTTTGTGAAGTGGCTTGTGCGACGGACATGAATGTTAATTTGTCTGCTTGCAAGGCTTCATTCTCGGCTTGAAGCTGGGCAATTTCTTTACTCAATTCTTCGATCTTGGCTCTGGTCGCAACCAGGGTGCTAGAGGTGTCCCTTGCTGTGAGCCAAAGTCCCCACACTGCCAAAGCATCCTTGGAAGGCCCAGAAGGGTTCTTCAATTTCCTAGCTTGGAGATAAGCCTCCCTCAAGGTGGTGAAGGAATCTGGTGTCTGAAAACTAGAGTCTTTCCAGCGGCATTTCCCTTTACGGATGACCCACTGCTCCAGCTTCCCTGTAACCTCCTCCTTCTGCATGAGATTTTTAATTCCCATTTTTACTTTCTACACTTTCACTAGTAGACTCAAATGAACAATCAAACAGGACCAGGCCTGTAGTGGCGGGAAGGATCACCGGGACCCCTGGGGGTAACTAAGAAAATGAACTTTACGGAACTTGCTCAGGAACGAGGGTTAGGAACCTATCTATCTGCCCAAAAGTGTCTCCTTTGCTGGTCTAAGCCTGGCCTTCTACCTTGACAGCTTAGGGCAAAAGGAACAAGGATATGATTCAGGGACCAGGAGGATCACCTTGATCCTGGGGAAACCTTCACCTGGACTCCGCCTAGTGTAAAGCGGGAGAACAAACTCTACAGAACTTACAGTGCTGCCCGGCCAAGCAGCAGCGGAATTGGCGAAGGAACCTAGCTGAATCGTCCCTTAACTAGTTTTTTGGGTGAGGGGCACCTTCCTCTACCGTGGGGAAACTTTTTAAAACTCTGCTCTAGGACGCACCTAGATTTATTGCAGTCTGAGACGCACCCACGATCTGCTGAATGGGACACACCCGTGTGACTTTGGGGGATCCTCTCTGAGGTAGCGTGTGCCCACACTACTGTGTGTGTGTGCGTGTGCAAGCTGAACCTTGCCTAGTGCCCTAGCGCTCAGGATTCCAACCCACAATAGTCCCCAAGTTAGGGAGGTGATTCCCGAAGCAGCCACGTGTACAGCCCTGTGATCTGCCATGATTCACTGCACTGCTGGTGACCATGCAGGGGCGGCTACCGTACACGGACCAGGACAAAAAGGGGGAGAGATTTCCAACCCGATAGAACAGCTCTAGAGCTCAAACACACAGATTCGCAGTCACTCGTGTTCCTAGCACGCCAGGAATTTGGGTGGCCATTACCTACGTCAGCACCAACCTGATCTGAGTGGGTCATGACTTCCACTCAAATTAGGGGTGCAGGGGTTGCCTGCGTTACTCCACCAGTCTGTTACCCTGATTTCTGGGGTCCCTTCGGGGACACCTCAATGTGCTCCACGTGACAGTGAATGGAAACTAGCCAGAGCACAAGCAATAGCAATGCGAGAGGCAGGGTAACCTAGCGGTGTCTTTTTACCCAGTTTTTACGGGGTCAAGCCAAGCCAAAAACCAAACAAAAATGTCCAATATATGATTTTATTAAAAATAAAGATGTGCGCATGTACACACTTATGCACTCACTCACTCAAGACCTAGCGATGAATAAAAAGAGAGGAAACTGGATAGGGGGCTTTGGAGGATTACAGCTGGGGAATACTCCACCGGGTCCTGAAGTCCGGAGGTCTGAGACAGCAGCGGAGAGAGAGATGAGACTCAGCACGTGGAGAGCTGAGGGGATATTTCAATGGACGGAGTGACGGTCTGCTGGGAAGCCAAAGAGCTGCTCAAAAACCGGGTCTATTTATGGGGGAAAAGGTACCTGGAGGGCTAATCCTTTCCCAGGGAGAACAATAGGTGGAGAAGCTAGAACAAAGCTCCAAAATGTCAGCGTTCTTTGCATAATTGGATTTGCCGGGGTTGTCAAAGCCTCAGCTGTATGCTAATGTTATCACCGTGAACTGGCCTGGCTTCGGAATATATTAGATATTGTTTTGATATCACATTCGGCCCCCTTTTGCCACCCTCGGCCCAGTGTCTGTGAAGCCCCCGAACAAGCACAGAGCTAGGCATGGCCATTAACTGCTGAACATTCCTTTCTCCACCTAGGCAGGCCAGACTCAGCCAGATCTTCGCTCTAGGAGACCTCTCCAGACATGCTAAAGATGCATGCTAATACAAAGTGCCCCCTGCCCCGAGCAGGTAACTTGATGAGCTAGACGCTTAACCGTCAAGTGTGTTGCATCTGCATACTGGCCATTCTATTGTCGATTTGGACTTAATTCAATCATGCTAAATTCTGATCTTTCGGAGACATTGTCTTGTGCCCAAACCTCATTGTTCTCTCCCAAGTACAGACTAGCCCATGCTGATATTTTCCCTATAAAAACCCCCAATTCCGAGAACTTCCTCGGATCGCTCTGAACTTCCATCCTGCTTTGCTACCGCTTCGTCTGCTGAGCTTTCCCCTCAGTCTTCATCCAAGACTGCGCAATTATGGACCTCCGCTGTGATCTTCCTCGGGCATCGGACAGGTGTAGTATCACCCAATTCAACAAACCTTCAAACTCCTCTATACCGCTAACACCTTTATTTTCTATAGTTACTTGTATATGTTGCATACACTGTTTGCCTGTATTTAATAAAATCACAGTTAATTTCATATTTTGGGTTGCTTCCTGACTTAGCCTGACCCCGTAGACATTGGGTTAAAGATTCTGCTGCGTTGCCCTGCCTCTTGTTTTGCTAACTTGTACTCTGAGCTAATTTTCCCCACTTAATATTTGAGCATGTTTGGAGTCCCTCGTGGGACCCTCAGTAAACAGGGTAACAGAGTGGTGGAGCAACATAGGCAACGCCGGTACCCCTAGTTTGAGGAGGAGCCGTTAACCTCCTCAAATCAGGCTGGTACTGACTTAGGGAACAGCTGGTCAAATCGCAAGAGATTCTGTCAGGCAGGAACACATGCGTGTGTGAGAGAGAATTCTGTGTGTTTGAGCTCTAGAGCTACTCTATCGGGTTGGAATCTTTCCCCCTTTCCTGCTTGGTTTGTGTATGTCAGCCGCCCTGGCACTGCCGATACAAGAGGTGTGCCCATGCTGACCCGGGAATCACATCCCTAACTTAGGGTCTATCGCGGGCTGGGATCCGAAGTGTTAGGACGCTAGCACATTAGGAACAGTCTACACGCATACAACACCACAGCGGCAAGGCACACTGAAAGGCACTTAGGAAAAGGAGCCCCCCTCCTTTTTCTTCCCCCTCCCAGTAGAAGTTGAGATACGGGTGCGTCTCGTCAGTTGTTGCTATATAGCTTTGACAGCGCGGGTGCGTCCTGGCTGTGTAATTTTTGGGTGCGTCCCAAGTTTGCTAGCATAGTAGGTGCGGGTGGTGAACCCCAACCTAGCTTAGGGTTTGGCGGTTTAACCCGAGGTAGAGGAAGGCACCCCTCACCCAGAAAACCAGTCAGGGACGGTTCAGTTCTTGGTTCCTTGCCCCTTTTTCCCCGCTGCTTGGCCAGGCAGCATTGTAAGTTCCACAGTGAGTTAGTTTATTATTCAATACAAAAAACCGCAATATTCAATCAGCATATTGTCATCACTGGAAATAATTCTAGCATCCTGAGAACCTACACTCTGTAAGACATGCAGCATTACGGTATTTCCGTGTTCCGGTTTTTGTGAGAAGTGGTTAGGCTTTTCTGTGTTGGTTGAGTTGACATTTTTTAAATCTGTGGTGATGCTCTTTGATCCATTCTGAGCAGCCTATAGGTTTTTGAATGAGTTTGACAGGTATATTCAGCTCCAGAACACTTTGAAGCAGCTTTAAAGCAGTTTTCTCTTTCCCCAGAACCAGAAGATTCTCTCTTTGCTGAGGACTGTTCCCTTTTCAATTTGCCAGCCTTGTTTCGCATCATCACCTGTCCAGAATGAAAGCTCCAAGGTTTAATCCTCCAGAGATTAAAACATATTAAATCTTACAGAAACCAAAAACCTTCCCTTTTCTTTCTTTTTGACAATGGCTTGGCACTAGTCATAATAATTTTTGATTCCCAAACCAGTTCTCCTTTGAAGATTATTTCCTGTAATGACAATCTGCCTACTGTATACTGTACTTAGTTTTTGGCAAACGAAGGGCCTTCCGCACTACACGGTTAT
>CAOKZL010004319.1:0-34812 GCA_948472985.1 Iguana delicatissima
TTGTGTCCCTTCTACTTTCCTTCTTGTCATCCTTCCTCTTCATTGGTCAACCAAACAAAGTGGCATGTCTTCTCCAACAGACAACTTTCAGCACCATCTTTTCAGTTGCCATTTCCTCTGTGCTGGCAAAAACCATCACTGTGGTTCTGGCCTTCCTGGCCACAAAGCCTGGGAGCAATGCAAGAAGGTGGTTGGGGAGGAGATTTGCAAATGCCATTGTCATTTCCTGTTCCTCCATCCAAGGTGTCATCTGCTCCCTCTGGCTGGGCTTTTTTCCTCCATTCCTGGACTCTGACATGCGCTCCCAGCCTGGAGAGATTCTACTGAAATGCAATGAAGGGTCTGTGGCTATTTTCTATGCTGCCCTTGGTTACCTGGGCTTCCTGGCCACCGTCTGCTTCACCGTGGCCTTCTTAGCCAGGAAGCTGCCCACATCCTTCAACGAAGCCAAGCTGATCACCTTCAGCATGCTGGTCTTCTGCAGTGTCTGGGTCTCCTTTGTGCCCACCTACCTGAGCACAAAGGGGAAGTACGTGGTGGCCGTGCAGGTCTTCTCCATCTTGGCCTCCAGCGCTGGGCTCCCGGGCTGCGTCTTTATCCCAAAATGCTACATTATTTTATTGAGGCCTGATCTGAATACAAAGGAGCATCTAAAAAATTAAATTTAGCATCTGATTCATAAAACATCCTTTCCTATGTTGAGAATGCATGTGGGAAACATCCGTAATAAAATGGGCAGTACTTACTCAGGGATTTCAGCTACTAATTTATTTCTCTTCCTTTTAAAGAAGTTGTGAAAACACCGACACTTTCCTTTGGCTTGGGAGACTTGTGTTAACTTACCTGATGAACCACTGCTTCTACATCTAATGTACAACTGGAGTTCTCCCAACTGCTCATTTTCACCACCACTCCTAGAATCTCCCAAAATTCGTGGCGGCTAGAGAATTCTAAAAGTTACATCCTTCCCAAATTCTGGACTCACTTTACAGAAAAGCATCTATGTAGTCAACAGATGTTTTGAATTCATGCTTCATACTTCGTTTTATAAAACCGGCTTTTGTCTCTCAGCAATCTGTGCATGTTTCTGTGTTCAGAAGTGGTGTCTGGTTCATATTTTAGATTTGCTATCTTAAGATGCTTTATTATTTTATATATTAGAAGACAAAACGTAAAGCATGAGCACAGAAAAGGGTGAGTGGGCGATATACGGAAGGAACAGTAGGAGCAGAAATAAAAACTGGAAAGAACCTGCCTGATTAGCAAAGGGGAAGGTGAATAAACTCCATGTGCTTGTAGATGAAATAGGTTTTATTCTTCAAAAAACCCAATGTGTTTTGGCCTCTTTTTCTATTTTTGGCCTTCTTCAGGGGCATAAATCCAACAGAAGTTTTTGGAGTTGCTACTGCACTCTCCTTGTGAACCGGACTGGTATGTACCAAAAGGGCAAGCTCCATCCGGGCAGGATGATGCCTCAGCAGCCCTGCAGAGCCTCCACTTTGCCGTCAGCCTCCCCATGGTCCCTCAGGAGGATTCCATCAAAGAGTGCCACGATGACCACACCTGTGCAGGAGGCTTCCCGCCTTTATGCACCATTGGAGTTCCTTGAGTCAGGGAGGGTAGAACTTTGGATTTTACGCATGCGTGCGTGCCTAACCGACTTTATGCTTGCTGGTTTGTACTAAGAGGAGTTGTGGCGGAGAGCCCGCGTGAAGAAAAGAAGGCATGCACGGATACTTTCATGCCTCGCTGCTATCGCTGCCTGCAGATTGTGTTGGACCAAGGGGGCTGGGTGGAGAAAAGGAGCTTCCCATCCTTCATCTCCGACTGTGGGATTGCTTTGAAATGAGGAAGCGTGACAGAGAGCTCGAAGCAGGGAAGGACACATGCGCTGTGCCTTTGAGGATTCAGTCTTTGTTCTGACACCTTCTCTCCTCAGAGTGAGGGCGCTCTGGTAACAAATGTAAGTTTGTTGAAACTCAGTAATAGATTAATGCTTGTACGATCTTATCTGCTCTCCATGAGACAGCCTCTGTGGGTTTTTTGCCCCTTTTTTTCACCCACATTTTCCCTTCACAGCACTCCCTGAGCTGCGATTGGCAGCCCTCAGCCAGATCTGCTCAGTGCCTCCTTCACAACAAGCCAGCACGTAGGTAAATCCGGTGGCTCCAGGGGCCCTCCTCCAACTGTAATTGTCAGGAACCAAAATCACGCACACAAATGTAACAGTGTTAATACACTTTTTATTAGGAGTGTGATGCGTTGTACAGGACTTCAGTGAGCAAACTGAAAATAATTAGTAAAAACCAAACATTAGAAGCAAAAGTTTCTCTTCCCACAGCAAGAGACCTTGAAGGGCCAGCTTGGCTGGGCAGTGCTTATCAGCACTGCATTCCTAGCTTTGTTTACCTAACAGTCTCTGGTTCCCATACTTGGTTACAAGCAAGCAGCTAATTAACTACTACTACATGTCCCATACGGAAATATGGAGGGCTACCCAACAGTAGGATTTAGACCAGGGTTCCATTGAGTTGAAGGTGGCTTTCAGGGAGGTCCGTGTTTGGTGGGCGAGGGTAGCAGATGTTCTCTGTGGGGCTGGAGACATGCAGAAGGTCTTCCTCCTGCTCTCCTCTCCTCCAAGTCTCAGTGTACCTTCCTTTTCTTCCTCCCTCTAGTTTCTGATCCCCCTCCTTTGAGCCCTTCCGTTTTCCTCTTGTCCAGACCAAGATGACCATCACTCGCACCAGGGACTCCTCTGCATCCTCCACGAGATACACTTTGCTGAAGAGTAGTGACGTGGCTGGATTCTGGCCCTCAGCTATTTTGGCTTTTCTCGTTCCCACACATCTGTCACACAAAGTCAAGGTGCCCCCAGCCTGTCCCAATTCCAGTTGGGATCAAATTCATTCCGGGTCCTATTTTTCACCCAAGATAAAAACTGTGATGATTCCCACCTGGGAAGAAAGGTGAGGTATAAATAATCAAAATTAAATAAAGGGGAATAAAAGCTTTAGTGGCTTAGTGTCCTTCCCTTCTCTGTGTGTTGCAGAATTGCCAGGGCAATCTTTGCTCCTTTGTCTTCTCAGGGTGGTCAAAGATGTTTTAGAACGTGCCTCCTTTCCATTTTTTTGGTCAGTTTGGCACTCATCTTGTGGGCCATGACCTGTTGCTTTGACTGAGCTTTGCACATGTCTTCCACCCACAGCTCCAAAGTCCTCGAGAAACATCTGGGGTCGGGGGGCAAACTGTTCTTTTAATGAGAAAAGGATAACTGCCCAATCTTCTCCTTCTCAGGTAGTCACTGAGTGTCTCTCCCCAGCTCTTCCTTTCTTCTGTCCTTCCTTCTCTGCCTCCAGCAGGACTTCACCGCTTCCTCAGGATCCTGGGATGCTCAGAGAATCCTGTTTTCCAGAATCCCCCTTTCTCTTGACAACATAATGACACGAAGCACCGTCTTTCCCTCCGTCTGCAGGCCATTCAGAAGAAGGACAACGTGTAGCATCTGAATGCACTTCGACGTCGTTCACTGACCTCAAGTGGGTTTTGAACTGCTATAGTAAGGCTGCTTAACGGTAACACGGTGAGTCCATCTTCCTCAGGACTGTCTCCCCCTGCTTTCTTTAATCTCATGTCCCACAAGAAAGTTGGAATTACAGCGCCCAGAATTCCTGGCCTTCATTCTGTGCTGTCTCTCTGTCTCCCTTTCTCCCCTTCATGAATTCAAGCCGGCATGTCCCCCAGCTGGAGCTCCATGCACCCCCCCAATGCTTTCCAGTTGCTCACTAGATCCACAAGTAAAACTGATAATGAAAAGCGTAGCTTTTTTAAAAAAAATGAAATCGGCCTCCTCACCTCCAATAATGAATTCCAGGTTATAAATAAAGTTCAATTTAATGATTGAATAAAGTTTATGGGTGGGGGGTAGCGCTTTGTTCTTTGTAGTATGTTGACAGTAATTTAGTGTTTTTATTGTTACTGCAATGGATAAGCCTGAACCCGGGGTCTACAATTTAACATAAATTGGCTATTAAAAAGATACCCCTCCACATGCTTGAGAGGCCCCCCGATGAGCATGCATACGGGCACAGCCAAACAGCTGAAAAATACAAAGAAAAGTCCTGGTCAGGCCAGTAACTTGCCATTGCGCCGTTTCAGGAGACCCCCAAGCAAGTACACATCAAAACCTAATTAAGTATGCACTAAGCACACAAACGGTTCTCAGCCCCAAACCATCAGCTTGACAGGATTAGCGCTTCTGACTGTTCAACCGTCAAGCGCTTCCCATTTACATACTGTCAGGACTACTGACAACCCTGACTGAAACCCATTACGTCAAGCACTGACCTTTCGGAGGCTTTGTCTCCACCTAAGCTCCTATTGTTCTCCCCGGGGACTGTCTACCCTCCAGGCACATTTCCCCCTATAACCCCAGTTTCCCAGCACTTTTTCGGATCACTTCCAGCTTCTTTCGGGGGCTGTCACTCCATCTGTACGATCAATCCCCTCAGCCTTCCAAGTGCTAAGTTTCTACGCCTCCATCTTCCCACTGCTATTTCGGACTCCTGGATGTCAGGATCAGGTGTAGTATTTCCCTGACATTCTTCTTTAAATCTCCTATCAATTTTCCTCTCTTTATTTTTCTTAGGTCTGCGTGAGCGGCTGCGTAAGTGCGCATCGACTTAGGTTTCAAATAAATAAAATAATTATCAACTAATTTTGTCTGGTTTTGACTCGGCCTGACCACGTAAAAGTTGGGTACAAGGTCTCGCAAGGTTACCCTACCTCTCGTGTGGTGCTGAGCACGTGCTTGGTGCAACTTGGAAATCCCCTTAAAATCGGGGTCAGGCTAGGTGTCTTCTGAGGGATCCTCAGAAATTAGGATAACGCTATTCCTACGTTCAGAGTGGATTCTTTTAAAATTAACTAGAGCATTAGCTCAGCCTGTACCTTGTTGCTGTCTGCTTGTTTCTGTTTTCTTTCTAGAGATGAGTTTTAGAATGCATTTCTGATTGTTTATGTCCCCTTATTTATAAAAAGAAAGGTAGGTAGGCAGGTAGAGCAACTTGCTTCATTGATTATATCAGCAGATCATATTAGCAATACTGTGTCTCCCAGTTAATCTTGTAAACTAATTAGTAATTTGTTGAGTAGTTACTAATTATTGTTCTGCTATCCATTTTTGTAGTTTGTTAGTATCATAGAATCATACAGTTGGAAGAGACCCCAAGGGCCATCGAGTCCAACCCCCTTTCATGGAGGAACACCCATCATAGCATTTCCAACATATGGCCACCCAGCCTCTGCTTAAAAACCTCCAAAGAAGGAGACTCTACCACACTCCGAGGCAACCTATTCCACTGCCAGGCAGCTCGGACCGTCAGGAAGTTCTTCCTGAGGTTCAGGTGGAATCTCCTTTCCTGCAGCTTGAATCCATTACTCCTTGTCCTAGTCTATGGCGTGGCAGAAAACAAGCCAGCCCCCTCCTCAACATGACATCTCTTCAAATATTTAAACATGGTTATCATGTCCCCTCTTAACCTTCTCTTCTGCAGACTAAATATACCCAGCCCCCCAAGCCGTTCCTCAAAGGGCATGGCTTCCAGATCCTTCACCATTTTGGTCGCCCTCCTTTGAACATGTTCCAGCTTGTCAACATCCTTCTTGAACTGAGGTGCCCGGAACTGGACCCAGTATCCCAAATAAAGCATAACCAATGCAGAATAGAGTGGTGCCATTGTTACCCTGTGACTTGGGGGTCCCGGGAGGGGCACCCAAACAACCAAACCAAACTAAACAAAGATGGGGAAAATTAGCTGGGGCACTCTCTTGGCTAACGAGAGGCAGGGTAACTTAGCGGGGATCTTTTACCCTATGTATACAGCGTCGGGTCAGTGAGCAGACAAAATAGTTCAAACTAACAACAATATTTATTAAACAAGTATTAAGAAAACACAGCCTCACTACTAAATAAGAATCGGAAAAGAGAGTTTGGGAGAATGGGTGATACGCCACCTTTCTCGCAGTCCTGAAGAAAGCCAATGGGGAGAAGGAAACCCAGCATGGCGGCCGAGAGGAATTCGCAGAAGCGGCAGCAAGGTGGGATGGAAGTCCGGTGAAGTCTTCCAGCAAAGTCCGAGGAACTGGATTGGGGATTTTTATTAAGGGAAGGTATGACCATGGGCTAGTGTGGTCTTGGGTAAAACAATGTGTGGTGGGCTGGAGACAATGCCTCTGGAAGGTCAGAATTTACATGATTGAGTTATAGACTGAATTGATAATAGTATGGCCAGTATGTAGATGCGGCTAGCTCGGCAGTTAAGCACTTGGCTTGCCAGGGTGCCCGTTCGGGGCAGAGGTCCCTTTGTTTTCGTACGCATCTGTAATGAAGGTGTTTGTTTCGGGACGTCCCCTAAAGCAGATCTGGCAGTGTCTGGCTTGCCTTGGTGTAAACAACAGCAGATAACAGCCATGCCTAGCTTCACACTTGTTCGGTGGCCTCACAGACACTTGGCGAATTATGATATCAAAACGATATCTAAAGGTTACCAAAGGCCAGGTCAGTTCACGGTGATAACACTATTACCTCCCTCGATCTAGACATCATACTCCTATTGATGCAACCAAGAATCGCGTTGGTTTTCTTGGCTGCTGCATCACACAGCTGACACATGTTCAGCTTGTGATATACCAAAACTCCTAGATCCTTTTCACACGTAATGCTATCCAGCCACATGTCTCTCATCCTATACTTGTGACTTTCATTTTTGTCTGCCCAAGTGCAGGACCCTACATTTCTCTCAGTTGAAATTCATTTTATTAGCTTTGGCCCAGCTCTCCAATCCGTCAAGGTCATATTGAAATTTAACCCTGTCCTCTGGTGTGTTAGCAACTCCTCCCAGTTTGCTATCATCTGCAAAATTGATCAGCATACCCTCCACTCCCCCACCCAAGTCATTGATGAAGATGTTGAACAGCACTGGGCCCAGGACAGAACCCTGTGGCACCCCACTAGTCACCTCTCTCCAGGACGAAAAGCAGCCATTGGTGATCACCCTTTGGGTTCAGTTGGTGAACCAATTACAAATCCACCTGACAGTAGCCCTGCCCAGCCCGCATTTTACTAGCTTCTTTGCAAGAATGTCATGGGGAACTTTGTCAAAGGCCTTACTGAGGTCAAGATATGCTACATCTACAGCATTCCCTTTGTCTAGCAAGCTTGTAACCCTATCATAAAAAGAAATAAGATTAGTCTGGCATGACTTATTTCTGAGAAATCCATGCTGGCTTTTAGTGATTACGGCATTGCTTTCTAAGTGATTACAAACTGACTGTTTAATTATTTGCTCTAGGATCTTTCTTTGCCAACTTTCACATTAAATGAGCGGCAAGAAAGATAGGATGAAAACCAACTATGGACAGACCCCGTGAACTCTAAGGCATGAAACGAATCTAACAAGAGAGCATGATCAACCATATCAAAGGCGGCTGAAAGATCGAAAGCAATAAGGCCCTTTCCGCACAGCATTTGGCATGAGAAAGGGCGTCTGGAGCGTCGCATGATTGTGAGGAGCGACGCACCCACAATCATGCAACACTCCAGGGGCCGGCAGACGCTGATTGCACACCTTTTCATTTTTGGCTGGAAGCCAAAAATGGTACACGATAATGCATTGCTTCCATGCCCCACGTGCACTTATCTGGCGTGCGGAGCCTCTGGAACCATGCTGGTCACGCTTCCTGCTCCAGTGCAGTGTGGGAAACTCCCAGGCTGCGCTGCAGAAGGAAGAGGTGGGGCTCTCGCGTGAGCAGGCAGCTTGCGGGGAGCTGAAGCAGCAGGGACGCGAGAGCCTCTTGCCGAAGGCCGCTCGTGTGATCCCCACACCCCAGTGCTGGAAAAAGGTAAGGTGTGCCAAGGGCCTAAGAATAGAATTTAGGCCCTGGGACTTAGCTATGAGAAGATCATTGGTTATTTTGGCAAGCGCTGTCTCCGTGGAATGTAAAGGATGGTATGCAGGTTGAAAAGGATCAAGTATAGCATCCTGAGACAAAAAGGAAAGACAACATGTATGGACCACACGTTCTAACACTTTAGAGAGGAAAGGCAGGAGAGAAATAGGGCGATAGTTGGTGAGAGAAGAAGAATCAAGTGTAGACTTCTTAAGAATTGGGGAAACAGTGGCATGTTTGAAAGCAGAGGGAAATGAACTGGAAGAAAGAGACAAATTAACAACATGACACAGAAAAGGAAGAACGGCAGGGGAAATAGTAAATAGTATAATTGTATATAATAGTATATAAATAGTAGTTTATATACATAAAGAGAGGAAATTTAAAATGATAGAGACTTATTTATGTGTATTAAAATTAGTTTGATAAAAGGGAGAAATATATTTTTATTAGAAGGTAATAAATTCGTATTTGATTTGGCAAAAACACACAATAAGGAGAATAATTTGAATTATGGGGGAAGGTTATTCTAAATAAATGTTGTATGATTGGATAAAAATATATTATTTTATGATTGTAAACGTTGAATTAAAAAGATAAATAAATAAACAAAAAGAAAATTTATGTGAAAAAGCTCAAGCAGTGGTCACAATGAAACAGGCTCGGAAAAATTTAATTCAACCAGAGGTCAAGGAAGAGATGCCTTTAGCTAACCATTCAGTTTGCCATTCCAAGAGGACCTTTTGTCACAACAGTCAAAGGCAACAGAGACATAAAAGGCATTATAACGAATAAGCAAGGACATAAAATTAATTTGTGTATGGAGGAGACACCTTTATTTCCTGTGGACTTCTTTAGAAGCATACCTACATTGAAAGATAAAATCATGAAGATAAATTAGGAAAAATCAGAAATTTTAAATTGAAATATGTACATTAATAAAAAAAGAACTCACATCTCAATTTTCAACTTGCTTTTCATGTATAAACTATTTAAGAGCATACCTGTGACAGGCCCTTACTTCTCCCAGATTGGTGTGGCAGTTCCCAGTCTGAGAAGGTGCCCCGTCTTCAACCACCCAGCTCTACCTGCCCTACTTATAACACCAGCTTTGGGTAAAAGGGTGAGGGATCTCAATGCTTTTTTAGAATGACTTAATAATTTTATGGTAGTGTGTTTTCTGTGGTGGCTTATATACTGTAGACAAATCAGACCGAGTCAGTGTTTACAAAGATAATCTGCAACATTTATTAAGATAACGAATAGAATAAAGAAGAATGTTAGAGGTGATATGCCATTCACGGTTGATACCTTTCCTCCTTGCATTTTTTAGCCAATATAAGAGATGACTGTCTGCTCAGAAGCAGTTCAGTCATATCTTTAGGTTCTCATATAAGTCACACGTGTCACATAACAGCTCTTTGGCTAAACTCCCACCGAAGACTTAACCCCCAATCTAGGTCACACTCCCTGACCAGATCGTGCTAGGGCTCAATTATACTTCTGCTTCTCACTAGACTTCCGCTGAGAACTAAACTTCCCAGCAAACTCTCTGGCTGATGGGGGAAATCTTCTTGATTTGAACTTGATTTCTGGCTGAGGGGTAGTGTCAGGTAGCCCTCCATATTTCAGTATGGGACATGTAGTAGTAGTTAATTAGCTGCTTGCTTGTAACCAAGAATGGGAACCAGAGACCATTAGGTAAACAAAGCTAGGAATGCAGCACTGATAAGAACTACCAGCCGAAGCTGGCCCTTCAAGGTCTCTTGCTATGGGAAGGGAACCTTTTGCTTCTAATATTAGGATTTTGCTAATTACTTTCAGTTTGCTCTGAAGTCCTGTACAACGCATCACACTCCTAATACATAGTGTATTAGCACTGTTACAATTATGTGTGATTTCGGTTTCTGACAGGTAGTCTCGGTGCAATTTGTTTGGCAGCTCAGTTCTCCCCTTGACTGGGAGGGGAAGCTGGAGCTAGTAATAGAGCTGGAAGGATTATCACCAACTGCACCACTCACCACCAAGAAAGCAGATCTTATAGGAATAACATGTGTCAGTGTTCAGCACTGAAGGAAGACTCAGAGAGGCCTAGAACTCTGCCCAGTTCCAGCACAGATGACCATCAAGTCAGCTCAGACCTCTAGCAGTCTGTTGAACGAGAGGCCTCTGTGAGCCCTGATCATCTACAACCCCACTCAGATCTTGAAAACTTGGGCTTCCCTGATGGGGTCCATCCACCCATCATGTGGTATTTCTCTTTGCTTACTGTTTTCCAGGAGAGCAAATATGGCTTCTCATTTTTTTTTCTAAATGCTTCTGTTTTCTCTGCACTTCTAGTTTCTCCCTTTGATGAGAGATCTCCACTTCTACAATCATTCCATGGATGGGATGTATCTGGAGAAGAATGGGAACTTCGAGGCCAGCTCAGACATTGTGAACTGGGTGGTCTTTCCCAATAAATCTGTCCTGTGAGTGAAATTCGGGAGTTTGGAAAGACAGGGAACCTCAGGCATTAAGATCGCTAGCAACCAAGATGCCCATCAAAGCCCTTGAAATATGATGTTCAGAATTGCAGAACGATGTTACCTTGGCTGCCGCATCACATTGATGACTAATGTTTAGTTTTTAGTCTACAAAAAGCCCTAGATCCCTTTCACGTGCTTTCAAGCCAGGTGTTGCTGGGCATAAAATGAAATCTCAGACCTGCTGTACCCTAAATAAGTGTGGAGGTATAAGAAAAGTCCCCAAACAATCAGAAAAGAATAACACCACCACACAAACTTTGACCAAAGGGAACATTCCCTTTTGAGCCACTCATACAGGAGAAGACAAGATGGACAAAACTTACTGGTTGCTTGCAGATTATATAGTTTCAAACTTGCATGACAGGCATTAGGCCCACATGGGCTAAACCTACTACAGTTGTTTCTACACCAGAAGATTCCTAAAGATAAGCGGTCTGTGCACATAGGCAAGGGTAGGCTTAGCAGCAGAGCACAACAGCAGGAAGTTCCACAGTTTAGGCAGGTAGAGGGTAAACAAGCTGCTCCCTATAGCTGAGCATCCAAAAAAACCTCAAGCTAAAGTCTTTTCTGAGGCCCACGGTGTCATCCCTTCTGTATCTGCACATTTCATTTTTCCTGCCTAGATGTAATATCTTACATTTCTCTCAGTTGAAATGGCCTTTCCCGGTTTTATTTGGGAGCCATGTAACTCCCCAAATCTTTTTATAAAGACCTAAAGTAATTGGGTAGTTGCTAGTATTAGTTACTTTTTGCTCCAACTGTTGTGGCCGGAAAAGAGACGAAGACCAGGTTTCCAGGGAAAAATCAAAAAGCCTTTTATTGTTAACAATTTACTTGCGCAAGGACGACAACTATTTTCAGGATTGTCGTGCAGATTAATTGAGGTAGCATCACTATATACCTTTGGTCTTCTATGTCAGCAATCAATCATTCATTTAGCCAGCCCATCACAGAAGAAAAAGATCTTTGGTTAACTTTCCATTACATCATTAACTTAGGACACACGTGTACAGAAGAGAACAAAGAGTTAGTTAGAAAATGATACAAAATGATGCATATGGCCAAAATGAGATAGGAGGGAGTATGCCTAACTCCCTCTTAGTTCCCAGACGCCTGAGTGAGTGTTGCAAGGCCATTCTTTAAAATTGAGATAAGACAAAGACATCTGCTATTTCACTCAGAGACTCAATTCAATTCGCTTATTTTTCCTATTCAAGTAGCAATTCCTTGGATTTAACCCCTTCACAACCAAAAAAATTTTGGGGTTCACAATGGTTGAAAGTCAGTTAGGAATAATGTAGTCCTTTCACGTTTTTTCTTATCATAATTTTATGTATAAGAAAAAAATTTTAATAAAGTTAACTTTTTTTAAAAAGGAAAAGAGCCCAAAAATACACTGAAGTAATTTTTCCCAAAGCTCTCTGCAGACTTTTCAAGGCCCCCGGGTTTTAAGTTTTATTTTCCAGCTTGCGTTAAAAGGATTTTATTACTTTTTCACATTTTCTTCACCATTCCTTTTTACTGTTCCCAAATTTACCGGACTTCGGCCCTCCCCGGGTTCTTGGCCAGACTTCTTCAGGGAGGTTTGGCACCATGGCCTTTTAAGGTTTGGAACTTGCCCAGGTGGCCCAGAGGGTTCCATACTCAGGCAGGGTTTAGCCCTGACTCCCAACTGGCACTCAAACCACAATACCGCGCGGGTTTGTCCTTTTGGAAAGTTTAATTTCAGAAGAGACTTTCTGTGAGTTTTATGACCTTCCTCGGAGGCCGGGGGGGTTTGCCCAGGGCCCCCGGGGGGGGCCCTAAATGGCACCCCCAAACCCCCCCTTTAGTGCCCGGGGAGGCCAGCCGCCGGCTTTCCGCTCTATCCAGTGAGGCTCCATGGGCCTACCCTAGGGAGGCCAGGAGACCCCAACATTCCCTCACGGGTCCCCAGGGTCACACAAGGGGTTTAAATCCAATGCCACTTAATGGGAAAAAATAAGCGAATTGAATTGTGCCTTGAGTAAATTGCAGATGTCTGTTTATTCAAATTTTAGAAATGGCCTTGCAAAAAAAGGTCGGGGGTTTTTAAGGGAGGACCAACCCCCCACCATTTTTTTGTTTTTATCTTCTAAACTAACTTTTGTTTTCTTCGTAACATGTGTGAATTTAAATGAAATAAAGTTAACCAAAATCTTTTTCTCCAGTGATGGGGGGCTAAAAAATTTATTGCTACATAAAATGAAAAAGGTATATAGTGATGTCCTAAATTTAATCAACACAACAGTTCGGGGAAAACTTTCCCCTTGGCAAGGTATTGTTAACAAAAAAAATGGCTTTTTGATTTTTCCCTAAAACCTGGTCGTCTCCATTTTTCTGGCTACAACATTTCTGGTGCTTTGGGCCCGGGGAAAAGGGGGAAGGGACATTCTGCCCCCCTTGACACTTTTTACGGGGGTTTGGCCCCCCCCCTTACAAAACCCAGGGCGCCCTCGCCCTTTTTGTCGAAGAGGTTTGGTTAGGGGAGCGGGGGCATCCCGGGCACAGCGTTCCAGTAACGGATTCGGGTTACAGCGGGAAAACCCAAGCCTCCCAGGGCCCCTCTTGGAACCCCCCTCATGTTTGGGGGGGGGAAGGGGGGAAACTTATCCCCCCCTTTTCCCCAGAGCTCCAGCGGTGGAAAAATAAACCCCAAAAACTCTTGGTATGGCGGAATAATAAATGAGACATCTCAGTTGTGGTTTAATGGGCCAGAGGGGAGGTTGTTTTCTGAATGAAAGATGTGTGTGTGAAATGCTTGCAGCAGCAGTTCTTGCGTCATGCCGTATTGGGATGGCCAAGTCAGTGCTGGAGTACTGGAGTAAAAACCCCTTTGTGGGGGCACACCCCTTTTACCCGTGCGTCAATCCCATTCCTATTGTGTCTTGTCTATTTTTTAAAAAAACTGCATTTAAAAAAGGAAAAAAGAAGGGGAAAAAGAAAAAAAAAAGGGAAACTCGGGCCACCAGGAATTCCCCCTCACCCCTCCCTTTTGAAAGAAAAAAAAAAAAAAAAAAGAAAAAAAACCCTACAGCCTGGAGACTGAACACGGGGGGACAGGCATTTTCCCCTTTTAATGATAGAATAAAGTCTGTTTCCTAGAAAAATCTCTCATGCTAAAAAGGGGGAACGAAAATCCAGTGAATATTTTAATGAGCTGTCAGCCAACAAACACCCCAAGGGGGGGGTATTACTGGGAAGCTAATGAATTCCTTCATCAAAAAAGTCTGTGGAAAACAAGGCCCCCCCACCTTCCCCCTTTGGAGATAAATATGCAGGTTCCCCAAGAATCAAGAAAAAAGGGGTTGATGCTCAGCAGTCACGGGGGGACCAGTGAGTTCAGATTACAATAACCCCTTTACCATGTCAGACCTACAAGTAATAAACTTTGTCCAAATCATGGCCTAATGTCTTTAAATGGGAGGATTGTCAATAGTTGCTTTTGACCTTGTTCACTACTGAGGAGTGGAGGAGAATAAAACCAAAATGAGGAATGGCGAGCCAGGCAGGAGGAAGAGGCAAGTGGAGAGAAAGAAAGGGGGAGGCCTAGATTGGGAAAAAATCAGTGTGCAATTTTGGGAACAGGAAAAAGGGCCCGTCCCTTTTTAAGTAAAAAAGAAAGGAGGAAATTGGGAGAGGAAAATGGTTAAAAGCTGTAAAACTCATCTACAATGAGTTTTTGGAGAAGCAGTTAAAAGGAATCTTGAACACATGGGAATTGTAGTACCTGAACAAGTTTCCCCCAAGAACCCCTTAAAACCCCTGCAAAAGAACAGAGAGGTAGAGCCCCCACAGAGGCCTTGAAATGACCTTAAAAACCCCGCTCCACCCCCCCCGGATCCTTTTTCAGCCTGTTTCCGCCTTCCCCCGAGGGGACAATGGGGAGAATGGAAAGGGGGATGCAGCAGAGGCTGAGAGGATAGCCACAAAAGTAGCAGGAACAAGGAGTCAGTTTCAAAAAGGGGGGGCACCCCCTCCCTTCCAGTTCGTCTGATGTTTGGAATTTTAGAACCAGGCGGAAGAGGAAAAAAAATGCAGCAGAGTCAAGTGGCTGACAGAAAAAACTAGCAGGGCAGCCAAGAGTCCAGGAGCTGCAAGGGGCTGAAAAGGGCAAAGGGGAGTGGTTGCTGCCCAGGCCCTCCCCCCTAAAAACCCGATCTCCTATCCGGAAGCTAAGCAGGGTCGGGCCTGGTTAGTACTTGGATGGGAGACCGCTTGTGAAACTGGGATGTAAGTTTTTTTAAAAAAAAATCCAAAATGAGTAGAGGTTGGGAAATAGAAGGTGGTAGGAAAACCCAGAAGAGGAAAAGGATCTCCCGGGGTGGAATGGCCCAGTGTCAAAGAGGCATAGGTGAGAAAATCTGGACAGATGGTGAAAAGTCAGAGAAGGATGTGGATATGTGGTGGATATGTAAAAGACAGCAGGGACCAAGTGAGAGGTGATGTATGGTGAAATCCTTTGTGGAAGACGACAGCAGAACTCCATGAAAAAGTCAGTGGTCAGCAGTTAAGAGGAAAAGTTTTGTTCCTACCCCAAAATGAAAAGGGAAAATTAGTTGTGCCATTCTGGTGAGAAACGTTGGCAGCAAAGATGGAGAATACGGAAAGGGCCCAGTCAAACTGCAAAGCAGCGCCCCCTCACCAGTTCCCGAAAGGTGGAAACTGGAAAGGCTCCCGGCGCAGTCCCAGCAGGATGGAGGAGGTGTGGAGCACCCCTACAGCAAGCTGGAGGAGAGGTGAGGCGCACCTCTGAGTCGGGGGGGGAAAATAAAGGGGGCATCTCTAGAGGCAAGAGCGCCTCTCCAGTTTGGAAGTGGATTGAGTTGAGGGGCTCTGGCTAAGAAGGCAGAGCAGGAAAAAAATGCAAGCTGTGAGACAGCTAAAGACCACAACAGCCCTGAAAAAGCCCACACACCATACAGGCTCAAACAAAAGATGATTTGTCCACAAGATCATCAAAGATTAAACACTGTTTAGGAATCACCCAGAGGAGTCACATTGTACCTGCAGACCTCAATTTAAAGGAAACTGGAGAAGGTGAAACAAAATCCTGGAGACACAGGAGTTCAAAGTGTATGGTCCAAATAACAGCCCTGGCTATGTTTTTGGACTGGATGCCAGCACAGGACAAGCGGCATGATACCACATTCATCTTCTGAGCCCATTTTATAGAAACCTTTCATTCTCATTCCATGTGCAGCCCATAACAGAGAAACCAGGAGTGTTTTTGTTTTTCCCCAAAGCCCCATTATGATGGGAAGAAGATGCAATATATACTTCACAGAGTCATGAAGTTGTCACCTTTCAGCAAAAGCCCTTTTGGATGGATTAAGGGAACATAACTCTACAGGAAAGAGTTAGTGTGTTAGGGAAAGCTCTGAGTACGACAAGGGAGAAAATGTTAAAATAGGGGCTTCTTTCCCTACAAGCACAGGCACACCCTCTCAAACCAGGAGACATGGGTGAAGGATTGGGGCAACCTGGACATGGGTGAGGAGACCTATCAGGTAGTAGTGACAACCCCCACTGTGATAAAGGTGGCCAAGATGCTAAACTCGGGACACATGCATGATCAGATCTTGAATGTGGAAAACAATAGATTGAGACAGGTATAGGAAGGGCAGGAAGTTTGGTTTACCTATTTTATCACTAGGGATTGGAAGATATGTGTATATGGCAAACAGGTATGCCCAGGGAAATGTCTCAATGTTAATTTCTTTTCAGTTATAGTATTGGTTTTATTGAGTTGTGTGACAAAAGGGGGGTTGGTCCTCCATAGTCAGTTCTGGAAAGCAACCAGTTTTTAGAATGGCAAATAGGTATATGGTTCATCTCCTGGGATTATCACTTTTCACTCAGTGCATGAATTGATATAGTGTGGCTGGCCAAAAATGAAAAGGATTCACAATAAAAGCAACAGGTACATGACAACACATGATCCCCATGGAGGGAATTGGTTTTCATGTAAGGCAGGTGCGTTGTTGGCTGTCAGCCCAGCATGAAACTATCTCTTCAGTTGTGAAGGGGTACCCAGCATTTTGGTAAAATACAACCTGTTGTTATTATGTAAATGAGTTGAATGCAAAAGAAGGGAAAATGCATTTTGAAGTATACAATATTAGAAGATCATTCTAATGGTCTGCAGGCATGTGGATAAAATTGAGTTCCCTAAGTAAGTATGGAAAAGGCACAGTAAGCAAGAGTACTTTGTACTAACATAATGGCTTTCCTAAATCTGCCAGTCTTTACTCTGCATGTTAAAAGTGTTGTTTTTTAATCTGTAATGCTCAAGTCAATGGAAGAAGGAAGTTGATGTGTATGCCTAACTGGTGGTTGCAGAAAGAGGGGTCAGAAGAATTCTGGGGTAGGTGATACATTTGACGCTCCGGAAGCCGCCAAAATGTACACCAGACCCAGCAACTCCTGAGGAGAGAAGAATTCTGGGGCTAGATTTCTGCTGGGGTTACACCAGGAAGCTAACCTCTCTACGCACAAATCAGACCCCCTCCGTTATTGGGAACAGCGTGTAAGTGTAATGTGTGTTAATGAATTCTAATGCTGCTATGTATCACTTGTACTAAAGGAAGAAGGAAATAGTACATGCTTGAAATTGCAAAGTTTTGAATTTAGCATGAAGGGGGGAATGAAGGGGTTAAATCCAATGCCACTTGAATAGGAAAAATAAGCGAATTGAATTGTGCCTCTGAGTAAATTGCAGATGTGTGTCTTATCTCAAATTTTAGAGAATGGCCTTGCAACAAAAGGTCTGGGAATTCACAGGGAGGCACTATACTCCCCACCATTATTTTGTATCATCTTCTAAACTAACTCTTTGTTCTCTTCTGATGTAATGGAAAAGTTAACTAAAGATCTTTTTCTCCAGTGATGGGCGGGCTAAGTAAATGATTGATTGCTGACATAGAAGGCAAAAGGTATATAGTGATGCTACCTCAATTAATCAACACAACAGTTCTGGGATAACTGTTGCCCTTGCGCAAGGTATTGTTAACAATAAAAATGGCTTTTTGATTTTTCCCTGAAACCTGGTCGTCTCCACTTTTCTGGCTACAACAACACTACCCTCCAGAAACGAGGCCTCACGGGGCCTCCCACAGCCACGCTGAGGCTTGCTGAGGCCTAAATCACCACCAGGCCCAGGGAGGCCTAAATGCTGACCACGTTGCTGGAAGAGGCCTAGTTAGGCCGAAAGCCAACTCCCAGTAAGCCCAATGGGCCCTAGATTCCACAGACGGGCTCAACGGGGTGCAACTCAGCAGTCTCTGCGACTCAGGGAGGCCCGCCGCCGCCACCCAAACACCTGGTGGCCTGACGTAGCCTGAACCCAAAAGAAGTGACTGAGAGAGGCCTAGTCGGGCTAAAAGCCTACCCTTCGCCCCACAAAAGGCCACACAGGTCTGAAGTATCCCAGGAGGCCCAGTGGAGACTATAACGTGATCCTGCCCAAACCTAGGGAAAGCCTCAGCCATGAAGGCCAACCAAGAAAACCCCTACTCACAGCCCCAGTCCTTACATGGGTCTGGGGTCAAATTTTAAAAAGAAAAAGATCAATGGCAGTGGTGTGCAAAGTGCAAACCAGAACCCAAAAGTAACCTTTGGGATCCCCACATGTGAAGACCTGCAGAAATTCTCCAAAGCCCACACCCTCTCAAAACATTTTTTAAAACCAATTTCAGGGCAATTTTAACCCCTGCCAATCTAAAAGCACCCAAAGCCACCCACAAAAGCAGCACTTTCTTCCCCTGCCCTATCCAAAACCCCCATTAAAAAAAAGAAGCAGCTGAAAATTGGCCAAAATGGCAGCCAGAAGTGAGGTTATACAATTTCTTGAACACTGAAATGCAGTGCTTGCTCAGACTGCTTGCTCAATCAACAGGAATTAAAGGTGAATAGGAAATGTTTGCTTTCCCTTTTCTTCCCCAAAACATAGGTTCTCTGCAGTAAACACACCCTGGATGACTAGTCTGGCTGTCAAAGCCATTCTGCACACATAGATTTCCAGGTGCAAAGGAGGTTGTATGGAATTAACATTTCCTTAGACTCCTGTTAAAAGTTTACAGAAGGGCATGGATAATGCCACTGCATTTTGAGTGTTCTTGAAACCGGCTGATAACTCTTCTGGTTCTAGGCAGCATTGTTTTTCTTCTGCTGAAGGGACTGGCCACCCTTCAAAGGTCTTTCTCTGCCCTACTTTTGACAAGAGGTTGGGAAAATAATTTTTTTTTATTTATTACTCCTCACAGAATCCCACACCTAACAGCTAGTTACTGTTGCCTGGGGGGCTGTTCGTTATTCATTACCGAAAAATAAAAACTTGGCCAGAATCTTGCTGGGTGGTTATGAATAATGCTCGAAGCGTCACAGTTGCAGTTCTACACAGTGACTTCCATCACAGTCCTGTTACCCTGATTTCTGGGGTCCCTTGGGGGACGCCTTAATGTGCTCCACGGGATAGGGAAATGGAAACTCGACAGCGCACAAGCAATAGCAATGCGAGAGGCAGGGTAACCTAGCGGGGTCTTTTTTTTTCTATAATTTTTATTAAAATCGGTATTAATAAAACCATTGTTCTCTATGACATAACATTTTTTTCTACATAATAAATAAAACATTGAAATTTTAGATATGTAATTACATCATTTCCATAATCACTTCCCCTCTACCCAGGTTTGATCTATTCATACCACTATTTACTAAGTGGTCTCCTTAATTCTAAAATCTCAGTGTAGACTGGTCTCTTTTAACCGAAATATCCCTTTATTTGTTAACAATTATTAGTGTTATAGTCATAATACTGTTATATTTACCTATTCCTCTTTCATGATTTATTATACATAACCATCACTTTGAATAATATTTTTCCACATATTTCTCAATTATACTCGTATTTTTCATCTCTTTTTCCTTCACCTCATATTTCATTCTAAATGTCAGATCTTCTAACACAACATATTCCTGCAATTTATTTAACCATTCCTCAGATGTCGGGATTTCCGCTCTTTTCCAATAATTTGCAAAAAGCATCCTTGCAGCAGTGATCATGTATAATATAAGTGTCTCATACTGTCTGTTTTTCTTCTCAATTTGATGCGTCATATTCAATAAACAAAGCTCCAGAGTGAGTGGGAGCTCAATTTGGAGTATATCTGTCATTATTTTATGTATTCTTTTCCAGTATCTTCTAGTTTCTCGGCATGTCCACTACATCTGATAAAAAGACCCATCTTCCTGCATGCATTTCCAACAGCCTTTCTCTAGTGGGGTCTTTTTACCCAGTTTTTACGGGGTCAGGCCAAGCCAAAAACCAACCAAAGAGGTCCAGTAAATGATTTTATTGTAAGTCTCACGCACCAACGCAATCACGCATACACTCACTCAAGACCGATTTAAGAAGCAGAGAGTGGAAACTGGATAGGGGAAATATTAAGAGGGATTGTGGATGGGGTGATACTGCTGTTGAAGAACCGAAATAGAGACCCACGGATTAGGAAAATTGTTTATTTGTCTCAGTGGGATCATTCTCAAAAGTCTGAGCCCCGCCTCTTCATATTCACAGCAATTTATACATTTCCAGTACAATCATCACATGTTCAAGAAAGGAAACTGATGTGTTGTACATACAAGTTCCCACCAGTGTCTACAAATGTTGCAAATCTTCTGTAGCACAGCCAAGGGCCAGCGTGTCAAGCCATACCGATAACGTTCCATTAGACAAAGTTTCATTGTCTTTCCTCAAACACAGAGGGACTTCAACTGCAGAGGAAATTAACTGCTTTTCCCTCACACCCAGAGGTCATTTAGACTGACTCGAAACTGTCTCCACCACACTGCACCTTTTCCTGAAGTCCTTAGTCCAGGAAAAACAGCAAGTGAAGTAGAACTCAGCACGGAGAGGGCTGAGGGGATTACTAGACGGACAGAGAAACGGTCGGCTGGTATGACCGGGAGTTATCCAAAGAAACTCTCGAAAACTGGGACTATTTGTAGGGGAAAACATACCTTGAAGGCAAATCCTCTCCCGGGGAGAACAATGGGTGTTGCAACAGAAAGAAATTCCACAATGGCAACGTCCTTTGCATGATGGGATTACGAGGTGTTGCCAAAGCTTCAGGATCTTCGGTTGCATTGGGTTGTGATATGATTTTACTGCTATCAGTGCTCAACTTGGAGAAAACAAGCTAATCACCTCAAGCTGGCTTCTTAGAGGCTGAGGACCCTTCGTCTATTGTGGGTTTGCACGGCTTGAGGTTTCCTGGGGCTACGTGACGGGGGATTGTACTGGCCTGACCTGGTTTTCGATTGTTCGACCATTGCTGCCTACGTGCTCATCCAGGTGACCTCTCTGGCATGTTGAATCATATTTAATATCAAAAGTCGTAGACCTCGGAACAGGGTTTACCAGTGAGGTAACAGTCCCCTCATCATTCTCACATACTAGGCAGGAGCTGCTGCAAGAAATGGAGATCTGTCCCTCTGTTGATTGGAAAGCAGGCCAACCCTGCCCATAAGCAACTTCTGATGCAATGGGTAGAAGCAGGACCCCTGGTCACACTTCCTTCTCCAGCCAGAAATCACTTGGACAAGGGGGTAGGGGGTGGGATGGTCAGGCAGCAATTTCCCAAGCAACAGGACAACAAAGTCCACCTACCCCCCATGATCATAGTGGCTCCAGCCTGGTAAGTGGATCTGAAGGACATTCACAGTTGCTCTGTGTCTCCTAAATTATGGACCTCAGAGGGGTCTATGCTACACATTTGTAACTCCCCAACAGAATTCCAGTCACTTTTCTTTGACGTAATTGAACACAGTATTTCTTCTTAGTAACTTTCTGTAAACTTGTTACTCCTCAGCGGCACACCTGCGCAGGAAACCAAAAAGAGTTTTCAGGAGACAGTCCAGGTAATTTCTCTCTTTATAATTATCAGAAATCACGGTAATTTAATTTCCCCCTTCTCACCAAAACTCTGTGGAGTTCTGCAAAGACTGTCATTCAGATCAACAGTTAAAAGACTAAATATTAGAATTCAGTGCCAAATGATCCAATGTCTGGCACTGAGCATGCAAGAGAGGAAGATTAAATACTTGGCAAACTGCAGAGAATTGGGGCACAGTGGTTTGGAGATGGCAAGAACGCTGCTAGACGGCAACAATGCTAAAGACCCTACAGGCACCAGCTCCTGTCGTAGGCTCTGTCAGAGAGAGGAACTGGCCTTACCACCTCCAAGAGTTCCTCGCCTAAGGAAATCCTCAGGGTGCGTTTCGATCTGCTTAGCGTCCTGTCTGAACGGACAAAGTCCCTGCTCGTTTCCTCAGTGGAGAGAGAGTCTGCGCTTCTTCTACAAGGGAACACTGCAACACCACCCAAAGCCACCGTGACGCATTCGCTTCTGCTGCTCTTTTGCCTGCTGACCTGTGCAGCCTGGGAAATCACGCCACAGTCCAAGTGCCCACTGAATTTAAGGAGAGATCTCTACAACCCCTTCAATTATTACAAACTGGGAGACCACCTCCTCGGCAGCATTGTGCCTGAATGCAGTGCAGCCATCTTTTCACACTCTTTCACCCACACTCCTATTATTTACCTTAGAGTGTAAGTAACTATACTACTAATACAGAAGTAAAAATGTAATTATGCCCCCTGCCTTTTGTCACTTATCTGAACTTGATTTATTAGACCTCTTCCAAAGATAGGACAGCTCCTTCCTTGCACCAATTCCTGATCAAATGTACACTCCATATTCTCAGCGGAGGCCAAATCTTGCTATTTCTCCCATCGCACCATCCAATCTTCAATAGGAATAGTTAAGATGGAATCAGAATATGGATGAGTAAGGGGTTCCCTTTCCTGATTTTGACCAAAACTGTCAAAGAGTTTCTTTGCTTTTGAACCATATAATTGGATTTCAGATGGTCCGTTTTTATTTTAATCCCCCTTCCTGAATTTCCCTTCCTGAATTTCCCTCACAGACAAAAAATGCTAGGACGTGTCTCACTTTACGAAAAGATAAAATATTGAATTTCTGTGCCTTCAATGGCATACGTGTCCAGAGAAGGGTGATCAAAATGGTCAAAGGCCTGGAAACCATGTCTAAATATTTGAAGGGATGTCATAGGGAAAATGACAGGAAGATCGCATTACAGATAGGTAGATTCAGTCAAGGAAGCCACAGCTCTGAATTTGCAAGACCTGAGCACAGCTGCTGCTGAGAGCGTGACTAAGAGGTCTCTCATCCAAAGGGTTGCTAGAAGTCAGATTCAGTACAATTAACAACATTTCCAGAGGAAAGGGTTCAGATGGTCTGAGCAAGATAAAGAACACCGAGGTGGGGGCGTGATTTGGCCTCTCTCACCTGCAGCACATCCTTAGATTTACTTGATGGGTTCTCTCTGTTTTACCACGTTATGCCAACTTTTCCTGTCATTTCCCTGAGTCGTTTCACTGAAGCTGTTGTACTTTGGTCCTATCATGGGAAGGCAGGGCTCATGAAAAAGACAATAATGCTTGGCAAAGTAGAAGGCAATAGGGCAAGAGATTAGGACACGTTACAGGTGGACAGCAAGACCTGAGCAGTGCTGTCCATGAGAGGGTGAGTTGGATGTCTCTCATTCATAGTGTTGCCATTAAGCTGAAGTCAGTGTGACCGCAGATAGCAGCAAACGACTCACGAGGCCACCACAAGACTTAGAAGACATCTCCATTTCTTTCCTTATTAATGTACAGATGGGGAACTTTATTTTAGCACAACATCTGTCTTCCCTCTTCCCCTGGAAAAATACCAAGAACCAGAGTTTTCTTCCATTTTTGATTATAGCTCAAAGACCAAACAGCACTACACTACTGAAACAGTAGCATAGATTTTATTCCTCGTCTGTCCTGTGCTTCTATTAACATTTTCTCCAACCGTTTTCATCTGACTGAGGCCTTTAAAAGTTTTGCACTTCTTTGGCTTGGGAAAACAGACACAGCAGTTGCTAAGGTCGGCTCTGTCATTAGGCAGAATCATAGAATCATAGAAATGTAGAGTTGGAAGAGACCACACGGGCCATCTAGTCCAACCCCCTGCCATGCAGGAACACCCTCAAAGAGGGAGGCGGTGGCCTCGAGCGGCACATGCTGAAGAGTGTGAGGGATGGAACACTGAAACATGTAGTTAGGTGCAGTGAGGTAGGTTACATCTGTTTTGTTCTGCAGAAAGCCAGGTGCATTTTTCGTCCACTATTTGGCCTTCTTATTCGCTATGGAGGAGATCAACCAGAATCCTGAGCTCTTACCCAACATCACCCTGGGATACAACATCTGTGACAACTATTTCAATGCCAGGATCACTTCTGATGCTATGTTGGACCTGCTCTCTCCTGGGCAAGGGAATATACTAAGCTACGGATGCGGAAGACAGAATGAACCCCTGGCAGTTCTAGAAGGGGCTGACTTGAACTCTCTGCACAGATTTCAAACATGTTGAGCATCTACAAAATCCCACAGGTATGGATTGGGAAAGGGAGTGGTGGAGCCGCATGTTGTCACTTTGATTTCAACGTCTCTTTTACCTGCTGTGGGTGCAAAAGTAAAGGGAAACTGGCTGGTGAAGGCATGATTCTTCTTTCGTCTTAATAGAATGAAATCAGTGCAAAGTTTACTAGAGAGAGAGAGCATTGTCGAGTCGATTGAGCGTGGAACTACAGCTCTGGTGAACAGAGTGCAAATACCTGCTTGGCCAAGGAAACCCACTGGGTGACCTTGGGAAAGTCACACGCTCTCAGCCTCAGAGGCCAGTCAAGGCAACCCCCTCTGAACAAATCTTTCTAAGAAAACCCCATGATTTCTGGAAATCACTGGAAAGGGCTTTTAATAACACACTTTTTTGAACATAGTTACTCCTCCTGTCTTTTAAAATGCTTTTCATTATATGCATTAGTGAATCGCATGTTTAAAAATAACTTTTTAATGTTTTATTTTTGTTGCATTTATTCATACTCATTTTAATTTTTGGAAGCTGCCTTGAGCCCTGTATTGAGAAAAAAGAAAACTATGGATGGATGGATGGGTTTCTTAGATTCGTCCTGAAAAAGACATTAATTTCTTGTATTTCTTACTAGATCAGCTACAGTTTTATCTCCCGAGACCTTAATGATAACACCCAGTTCCCCTTTTTTCTACCGGATGGTCCCCAAAGAAGAAACCCTCTATTCGGGTATCGTCCAACTCCTCCTGCATTTCAGATGGACGTGAATCGGTCTCTTTGCTCCAGACAATGACAACAGAGAAAGGTTCATGAGGACTCTGGCCCCTCTGCTCAGCTCTCCTGGGATCTGCGTGGCCATCTCAAAGAGTCTCCCAGAAATGACTGCAATTCAGAAGGAATTTAAAGGCCCTGGCTTTGTTCTCACATGGAGACAAGTGAAGGTGTTTGTTTTCTATGCAGAGACTCGTTCTGTCTTGGAAGGAATATTTTTTGTAAAGTTGCTACTGGAAGATATGGTAAAACCCAGTGAAGGAAGAGTATGGATCACCACAGCTGTGTGGGACCTCAGCAAAATGTTTTCTCGTGGGTACCTTCATTTCCAGCACAGTCACTGGTTCTTTTCCTTTGCAATCCAGATGAAGAGGAGGCCAAAATATGAGAAGCTGGATGAACATGTTTTCCTTTCCTCCCAGGTGAAGAATATGTACTGTTTTTATTCAAAGCACAGGCTGTCTGTGAAAGGCAGGGGAAGGTGTGAACAGAGAGTGGATCTCCCCCTGGATGTATCTGAACGCAGCGTGACGGCAGAGAGCTACAGCGTTTACCACAGTGTTCTGGCTGTGGCCCACGCCTTGCACGCTGCAACCTCAACCAGGTCTAAGCAGATGAGAAGAGCGGGCAGAGCCGAGGGTTTGGACCTCCCAAAACTACAACCACGGCAGGTATTCTCCCACCATTCCATCTGCAGAGAACAAATAGATCTTTTTCCTCTGCAGTGAGTACCATGGAGTTGTCATCCAGACAGTAACTTTTCCAAGTTCTGGATCTACATTTCCAGAGTCTACCAGCTTTCTGGCTGACTGAATCTGGGAGATGTGGTTCAAAAACGGAACATGCCCACACTTTGAGCATGATACTCTTTAAAAGGTAACCTTTTCAAGCTCTGTGTCACGTGCTGGGTAACTAGCATTCCTAAAAAACACTCAAGAGTTTAGCAGCAGCACTTTATTGAGGTAGACCAAGTGGCATAGCAGCTTGAGAAACTTGCTAAGACTGAGGCACAGTGGTGAGCAGTCAGGTTATATAGAAGCGCATACATTCGTGCGTGAACATCTTTGACTGGTGGGGCCATAACTGTCACCTCCTTTCCCCAAACCTCAAACTTTTCTCAGGCAAGGAGGATGTTAACATACTTTGATCTTGAGAGTCTAAAACCTTCTCAGCTTCCTTATCTGTCCTTTGGTTTGTTCTTACTAGCCTTGATGTTTCTGAAAAAGCCTGTAATAAAGCCTCTTATAAGCAGTAATTAGCAACTGTTACATTGTGGCTACAAAGCAATCTATCTCTGAATGCTTAATTGATTACTAAAAGAAAAATGATGAATTGATGATAATAGGGTTTTGAACTTGCATATTATTCTAAGTTCACTTTTTTTTTTACTGTTACATGAGAAACGCTTTATGAAAATATTAGATGCCTTTATTTGTTGCTATTCCAGACCATTTATATCACATGCAATCTGTATTTAAAACAATACTGTTTAAAATTTACTACTAACTTTTAAGAACTATTACTTTAATCATTATTGTGAAGTATTGTATCACTGAAATAATTTCTGGTTCAAATGATATGATTTTATTAGCTATGTTACAAATATAGAAGTTGGAGATTAATACTTAAATTTATTTCAGAATACTAGAATTATATTAATAATTCAATATTACTAATAATAATTGTTAGCTATTATTTTTATAAACTACTGGTTAAATGTCTTTATTGGGTACTTGGTTATGGGTATAAATATTAATAAGCAACAAACTTAACCTAGATTTTATGTAATGATTTAAAAGTTAAGTACAATTATCTAGCAGCAGCTGTGTGAAAGAAAGGCAGGAACCAATTCTTAAATAGTTGTAGTTCTTTGTTAGTTAGTCGTAGTTATATATGTAGTTATCCTTCAGTTATGTAAGATTTATTGTCATCTTGATGTTACATTGTTTTGTTTCTTGTTTGGTTTTGTGTAAGGTTATGTAATGTATTGTTCATGCGTCGCTTTAACGTTTAATAAAAAATTCTGTGGGGAAAAAGCAACCTATCTCTAAAGGCTGGCTGAGCAACACTTTTTTTAAAAAAATGCTTTCATGATAGGAGCCAAGCCCTTGGCACCCTGGCCCTAGAATCAAAATCACAGGGTTGGAAGAGGGCACCGGAGCACAGAGCCCAACCCCATTCTGCCGCGTGGGAAGCCACCGTCAGCGCACTCCCAACACAAAGCTGTCCAGCCTCTTTAAGAACCATCCTCCCTGCGACATCCCTTCCGCTAGCGAAACATGGCTCTTGTGCCCTCTTAACTTTCCCTTCTCCAGGCTAAACAGACCCAGCTCCCTAGGCTGCTCCTTAGAGAGGCTTTTACCGTTTTTGTCTCCTTCCTCTGGGCACCTTCCATTTTAGGAGAAACAAAGGTTTCCAGGGAGATGATCAGGAAAGCAGGGCCAGCCAAGTTCAGCTCCAGAGAGCATCCAGCTATGGGGAACCGCATCATCCAAGCTGCCCTCTCCCACAAAAAAAAACGTCACCAGGAAAGCATATTGGAGAACTCTTTGTAGACATAAACACCCTGTGAATCCAGCAAAGAAGGCAAATGTTTTTGTTGCTGTGTGTCTTCAAGTCATTTCAGACTTATGGCAACCACCGGAGTCTCTTGGCAAGATGTGTTTAGCAGAGTTTTGCCTTTGCCTTCCCCTGAGGCTGAGAGAGTGTGACTTGACCAAGGCCACCAAGTGGGTTTTCATGGGCAGGCAGGGATCCTAGCCCTGGTCTCCAGAGTCGTAAACCAACGCTCAAACTGCTATCTCACACTGGCTCTCTGAATACTACTTTTTCCGGTTCACATTGATATAGAATGGTGGAAGGTAATGTTGGGGAAATTGAAAAAATATTGAATTTTGAGAGATTTTGGTAATGAGACTCTCAATCAGCAGAGTATTTTAGTAACTGCACAAAAACAGAAGTTGAACAGATCACCAGTCCCACTTCTTTAACTCCACCCCAAACACACTTAATCTAGCTCAAAATAAACATAAAAACAGTTTGGTTAAAAATATAAAAGAGTTTATTCACAAAATCTTGTGCATAGTCTACATAGGTTCAATTCTTCAAGTAGGTAGGAAGAAAAATAAGCACTCGCATGCTTGCTGCAAAACGATCCCTGTTAGGAGATCTCAAAGCATGCTTTCAGGACAAAATGGCGGAGACAAAAGGAAAAAGACAAAATGGCCAGAGAACCTTTTTAAAAGAACAAGGAATGTCTACCTGCTAGAGGAAGAGGTGTTAACCAACAAACAGGAAGTTTTCTATGCTTACAATAGACATGCAAACAAACTAGCCATTCAATTAGGCATGCAAAGGTTGCCACTCCCAACAGGTAAAAGTTCCGGATATGGAAGAGAAGGAAAAATTAGCATTTTCTTTGAAGAATAAACCTATCCAGAACTTTGAAAGAGAATGGAAAGGAGTATTGGATTGGGTAAAGATACAAATGTATACTTAATGAAAGAAAGAAAGAATGTAATTGCTCTTTGCTCTGTAAAATGGAAATTATGTTTGTATGTAATGGAAATAAGCAGATTCAGCTGGAAGATCTCAGCTTGGAAGTGTGTGAGGGATCTTTTATTTTTGAAATTAAACTTTTAATAAAAACATTTAAAAAAATACTACTTTTTTTCTGCATTGACAGAATTGTAGTTTCCAAGACAAGGAAAGTCGTAGTCCCACGGTATTCCATGCTAATCAGGCTTCATCTGCAGTCCAGCATTCAGTTCCAGGCCCCTCATTTTAAAAAAAGAATACAGACGTGGTGTGTGTTCAGAGAAGGGCAGCAGTGATGATAGAGGTATGGAGAACAAAACCTTTGAGGAAAGGTTGAGGGTGCGGCACATGTCCAGCCTGGTGAAGAGAAGACCTGATGGCCCTTCTTTAAATACTTCAAGAGTGTCATAGAGAGGAGGGGGTAGGTTTGTTTTCTCCTGCCCCAGAGAGTACAACAAGTTCTAATGCTTTTTAAAATACAAGGGGTAGATTTTGACTGAAAGGTAGAAAGAACTTCATGGTGGTAAGAGCAGTCTGGCGATGGAGCCAATGATCTAGAGAGGTGATGGTGTCTCCTTCTCTGGACATTTTCAAAACGAGGCTGGACAGTTCCCTGCTGTGGTGCTCTAGCTGGAGGTCCTACCATGAACAGGGGGCTGCACTTAATGACCCATAGGACCCTTCCAGCTGTATGAAATCTCAAATGCCATTTCAGCAACAAACAATCCTAGACTGAGATCTAAGGAGGGCTTTAGCTCATCTCGAGTCAAGATCTCCACAAGCAGCTATCCACCAGGGATCCAGAAGAGAACTGAAGATGTGAGCAGCAGAAACATCTCAGTCCAAAGAAGGTGTCGCAAAGTGGTCTCCCCATGTGGAAGCCATACAAGGAATCAGAATGATCAAGGGTTACCACTAAGGGCATCGCATTTCCTTTCAAGAAAATCCATTGCTTGACAATGGAAAAGTTAACTACAGACATTTTCCTCAATCCGTATCTAGTGCAACTCTCCACACCCACCAAAATGTAGGATCTTCCAGATTTTTTAGAATTCAAGTTACAGTTACATTGTCCCAATCCTACACATGTTTAGGGATTGGAGGAGGGACCTGTGACCCCACAGTTTTGTCCATTTTGTGTGCAACCCCCCATACCCAGCTTTCATTCCTGAATGATTCCAGTCATGTTCCAGCCACTTCCATACATCCTGCCACCAGATGTCTTACTACAACCTCCATCATCCTAAGGCCACTCAGAATTACAGATTTCCAACTGTGCCATTGGAATCTGGAAAGCCTCAGGTTGCAGGAGGTTAATCTAGTGTTCTGAATCCTACCTTTCTCTAAACGTACCATTCTTATTCTCTTTATTGGTCCCTTTTCCCCAGAATCAGGTTTCACTGTCTGCCTCTCTCTTTCCTTCTAGCTTCACCCATTCCTGAACAACTTTGGCGTTTACAACACTTCCATGGAGGGAATGCATCTGGATGAGAATGGAGAACTGTCCATCAACTTTGACATCCAGAACACAACAGTGTGGTCCAACAACAGTGTGCAAAAAGTAAAATTGGGGAGTCTAGAAAGACTCGAATCACCAGACAAAAAAATCAAGATTGAGGAAGATGCCTTCATGTGGCTTGGAGAGATTAACATGGTAAGGAGAGCCATGTGCTTCATGTTATACTCTTTCACTGCCTTTGGGTTTAAACCCATTCTTGAGAAGTGTCTATACCTTAAGCTGTGTCCATCAAGGAAGCCATCTGGGCCATGGATGGGCCACTGCAGACAGACTGGGGGTCAATTTCCCCCTCAGATCCCCCACCCCCAGGCTGCGCTACATTTCATCCCAATACCTCTGTATTTTTTCTGCAGATCTTTTCCCAAAATGATGAGAGGGAATGAGAGTGTGTCTCCTATTGTTGCCATTTTCAATGACTGCAGAAGAAAACAAAGGTACTCTGGGGTAGTACAGGGTTTGAGAAGCAGCAAGGCATTGTGGTTTCAGTTTTGGAATAAGACTCTGGGAGACTCTCTCAGCCTCAAGGAAGGGGATTAGTGAGCAGCTTCAGGGATGTCAGAAGTGAAGTACAAAAGTTCCAAGCAGCCCATAGCTCAAACTTTGTCCACCGCTGGCCTTGCCAAAGTGATCAAATAGGAGTTAGTAAATATGTTTTTCCCCCACCTGAGGCAAAATACAATGGTCTTCAACACTGGGGATGGTCCAGCTGAGGAGTACTTTGGGGGCTGAGGACACATAATGCCGACCAAGTAGCTCTGCCCTCCCCAACAGAAAAGAGCTATGGGGCACTGAGAAGGAATTCTGCTGTCCAATAGGGAAGGGTTTCTATTACCCTTCAACATTTCCCACCTGAAGCACTTGTCTCACTCTCCCCAACAATCAGTCTAGCCTGCTGTCTCCCCAGCTGTCACCACTTTCTCAAAGTCTCCGACCATCAAGATAGCCATTTTTAGTATCTAAAGGGACCTCATGCAGAAGATGGAGCAAGGTTGTTTTGTTCTCTGCTGCTCCAGAAACTGGAATGAGAAGGAACATATACAAATGCCCAGAAAATGACATTCCTCCTGAAGATTGAAACCTAAATGTTTTTTATCACAAAAGCCACTTGTGAGTGGAATGGACTGCTTCATGGGGTTGTGACTCTCCTTCAAAGGGCTTTAAACAGAGGCTGGATGGACACCTTTCAGGATATGTTAGCTGTTTATTCCTGCATGGCGGGAGGTTGGACTAGATGGACACCATTAGGGATTCCGTCCAACTCTATCAGCATTGTGGTTGGACCTCCTTTCCTCACACCTGAAGGCATCAGATTAGGTTTGGTCTGCAGTTCAGGGATGCAGGTTTCTCCTCCAAACTCTGCTTTTACCTTGCAGTATCTGCTGCCTGAAGGAAACCACCTCACTCTGCCAAACAGAAGGGCTGGCTCTAGCAATTAGAGAAGATGGAGCAGAGTGGCACAGGTCATGGCCCCAAAAGGAAAAATGGGAACATCCGTGCTGAAAGGATGCTAAAAGGTCATTCTGACTTCCTTTCTGAAGACTTTTCAAAGGCCTTTCCATTCTTCTAAGCACAAAGTTGAACACTCCCCAACTTCAAATGTCATTGGACTAAAGTTCCCAGAATCCTTAATCTTCAGGTCTTCGTCCTAGTTATGCTACAGCAGAGCAACTCCTCCCCCTAATCTAAAGCCCCTTCCAAGCTAAGAGGATCCCAACAGAGGTAATCTGTGGTAGAAAACAAGCTCAGATGGACTGGTGCTTTTCCCTTCTAACTCTGAGGTCCTTTTTATTTCCATCATATCACATTGCTCACACTTTTCCCCTTGATCTTCCAGAGCTTAGTTCCAGACGCGTGGAGAGCTGCCACTCTGGATTTGTCAAGGCAATTTGGGAAGGAGAGCTCGTTTGTTGCGATGATTGTCTTCCTTGCATGGAAGGGAACATCTCTGCTCAGGAAGGTCAGAGACTCCAGAGAGGAAGAAAGCTCCTTGAAGGTTCTTTGGAATGAGTGTTATAAATTCTTGTCAAAAACATTTTTTTTTAAAAGATAACTTGTCATGCATATCCACATCATGCATTAACAACACCCAGGGGTGGGGTAAAATGAGGTTGGGACAATTTGTTGTTCTCATTTGCTGTCAAAGTATGGCTACTTTCCGAATGAGACCCCCTCAAAGGACCCTGTCATCAACAGCCCTGCTGAGATCTTACAAACTCAGGGCAGCCATGGAGGAGAGAAAGTGGGACATTTTGAAAAGAGATGAAAAAGTGGGGAAACAGAGGAGTAATCAGGACTGTCCCTGCCAAATGGAGAGAGCTGGAGAGTGTTGACATATGCTGGTTCAGACAGTCAAGGCTGTCTGCAGTAGGAAAGAGTTAAGGAGACTTGTTTAACTCCGCTGTCCACAGCAACCACAGTTGTAAATTTCCTGTGTTGTTATTCCAAGCCCGGTCACAGTGACTGGCAGCTGCAAAGCTCGCTCTACTTCAGTTCTCATAATAATGCTGTGTGTTTATGTCTCATATATGATGTTTTGCCTGTACTAATTGTATTCCCACCAAACTGAAGCCATGATCTAATGTGTTGTCCAACTTGTACAAAAGAAACAGTTTGGAGGGACTCTCTCTCCAGTGGTTTTTTTCTGTTGCTTCAACTGGTACTTTTTCCTTCTTTGCTGTAACAATAGACTTTACCTAAAAGCTAAATTGCTTTATGGCTTTCTGCCTACAATAAACATAGTTAATTAGACTCTGCTGTGTGGCCTTGTCTTACTGGCAGCTTCATGAAGTTTTCAAGGTTTTTTACTCTGCTGTGAAAGCGCTGCTGGTGGGTCTTGCTGATTGCTTTATGGCACAGACCCCCACATTTTCTCGACAGAGAGCATGGGGCGTGGGTGGGTGGGGGCTGTTACCTTTGCATCTTTCTTGTGGGGTTTCCCTTAGGTAGCCCACTGCCTAAGGAACTGGGGAAACTTGTTTTGATTTTTAGACAGGAGAAAAAAGATATGCCTCTGGTTGCACACCTGCATTCTCTGTTGGTGAAGTTTGTGTGCTGTGAACGTTTCTTCCACAGATATAAAGAAAATAAGATAAGGCTACACCTAGAAACCGAGAACATCAGGGACTTAAATATCCAGATCTTTTCGTAAGTACGGCCAGCAGCTCTCTCCCAGGGTCTACAATTTATTAATTTATCACATCAAATTGATATCTTCACATGGCTAATATTAGAAATCATTCCATGTGTCTGACAGGGTCACTGAAAGTGCACGCAGGCAGGAAGTTAAAACTTTGGTCAAGCCAAGGTGACTCAGACTCAATCTGTCACGTAGCCAGGGATTCCTGGAAGACATTCAGACCATCAAACAGACAAAAGGGCCCTTTTGCACTGATATGGTAGCTCAATAGAATCACAATCAGCCTGCTGAATGTAGGCAATTTCACTCTACCTGGGCCTTTTGTCTCATTTGGGCAGTATCATTCACAAAGGACTGAGAAAACATTCAACTGGAGATGTTGGTCATTGAAGGTTTTTGATCTAGCCTCCTGTACTATTGTTCTCCCAGGGAGAGAACTAGCCCTCCAGGTATATTTTTTTATAAAAACCCCATGTTTTTATCTGTTTGTGGGTTCATTCACATTTTCCTCCTGAATCCCTGTCAGTTTGTCTTGCCTCACCCCCCCCCCCATTTTGAGTTTCAGCGTTTTGAATCTCCAGTTTTTCAACATTGGCTCCCTTGGGCATTAAATCAAGGTAAAGTATTGCCTCTGAACACCCCAAAACAAAATCCCTATGAATTTTCCTTACTTTCTTTTTCTTTAGCTCTTGAATAAATGTGTGAGGGTGTTTGTTGTTGTTTGCTTTAATTACTGAGGGTTTAATAAAATCTTTAAACTGAACAACCTGCCTAGCTCTTGGTGTGGTCTGACTCTGTAAAATCTGGGTTACAAGGTCCTGTAAAGTTACCCTGCCTCTCGTATAGCTAAAACAGTGCTCTGAGCTGATTTTCCCCACAATTTTGACAGATTTTGGGAATCCCTTAAGGGAGCCCCCTAGCAAGCAGGGTAACATTTTCTCCCCAACAACTTTTTTTCCCAATGCCCGGAGAGGAGATGCTGTGGCAGGGAGCATTAAATCCCAAGAGTCTCCAGCAAAAGTCTCCTTCTTCAAACTCTTTCTGCCGTTTGGAACAACTGGGCCAAAAGGAGAGGAAGACTGACACTCTGCACTCATGTAAGTGACAAAAGGGAAGAACTCTGCAAGCTTCTCACCTGCCAGAGGAGCTCAAGTTTGGCCCAGTGGGTCCCAGTGTGTGTGGCCTGGAAGCCCAGTTCCAGGCTGGCTTCCCACCAGTGAAGTGACCCAGCCCACGAATGTGAATTCATTCCTCCAGCATCTGCCCAAAAAAGGCAGAAGGGGTCCTTACCCAGAGAGGCCACCTTCCTTCATCCTCCACTGCGGCTCCTTGCAGACAGCCTTCTGGTCTGGATCCAGCTGACCCCGCTCCTCTGAGAGGAAATTACTACTTCCTCCAAGTAGACCAGGAGCTGAAAGGGGAGAAAACCCAACACCTCTGTAACCACAAATGATCCCTCCTTTGTGATGTCCCCCCACACACAGAGCTAAACCCATACAGATGCCATTGCTCTCAGTTTTAAGGAGGAGTAACTCAGAGTGAACTAAGCGCTGTTGTGCTTCTGGGTGGGAGAAGGAAAGACCCCTGCGCTTTCCACTCTTTCTCAGGTTCAATTACTAGACATTGCTCCCCGCTTTTAGGGAGGCCATCAGGGTGTGATCCAGGGGCCACACGTGGGCCCCAAGCCTGGGGTGGAGGCCCTAAGCCCCTCCCAACACTTTCAGGGTGTTTCTACAGGAAAAGGGTCCTTCCTTCCCATTAAGCAGGTTGCAGGGACTCATGGCACCATTTAGCACCCCAAATTATCCTTTTTCACAAAAGTAGATAAGGATTTAGATCACATCCAGCTTCTTTGCTCTGTCTTCTTTTTCA
>CAOKZL010004320.1:0-34903 GCA_948472985.1 Iguana delicatissima
AGGTTTTTTTAAACAACCTCCACTGCTGTGAAGGTAGTTAGATTGAAGTCTTGGGTACATTACACTAGAATAAAAAGGGCAAATACTGACTGGACTGCTGCCCCAATCACAGGGCAACCTTTGAGGCTGAGAATCACCAGAAAGCAGTACGAAGATAGGGACTAGATCTTGTTTGTGTCTGCACACCTGGGAGCCAGACACCCTGTGCACGGTCAGATCTCCACCTGGAGAGGAAAGAAGAATTGGGGCTGGTCCCTACTGCGGTTGTGACCAAGGACACGTACCGCTTTACGTACGGCCAGATCCTGAATGTGGGAGATAATACTGGATACAATATTAGGGGCTGGATTAGCCATAGGGGGATTTGAAATTCTGCTGTGTCTCATAAAACAGTGTTTCTATAAATAATATGAGGATATGGGGATTGATATCGCTGATGGGAGCGATGCCAAGCCAAGGAGGCTGGGAGATGAATCGGTTCCATCAGCTGGTCAATCATATATTGAGAACTCTGGAAGTTAGTAATTGTTGGGCATGTTCCCATGGGCCAAGTTCACAAATGCAGGGATGGCCAGTAATGCCATTAGGAACCCTGAATCTGACTGAGTGGAATAACATCAGTGTGTATACATATACTTGGGAAGGTGCATTCTATCAGGAAAATAAGGAGAACTTGAAAAAACCACCTTTGAGGGATTCTGGCCAGTTCATACTGAGTAGAGAAGAGAAAGTACCCTTGGCCCCTTTGTGTATAAGGCGACATAATACATCTCCAGAGGGGTATTATGTGACATCCGGGAAAGGAGGAAATCAAAGACACACAATCCCAAGAATTCCCCTAGGAAGTTATCCTAATTGTAACCTGACACTAGAGCTCACTGAGACCTCTCACCAGAAGTGCTCACGGCAATATCCCAAGTTGACCTTCCCATTTGATTGCAGTATTGGAGATAATTTTCTTCAATTGTATGGCAATGGAAGAGGGCAGTCCACACTGGTGAACCTCCAGGAGGAGGTTGGGGGACATGCAGGAAGATGGATTTATGGGTTGCCACCAGGAGTGTATTGGATGTGTGGATCATGGGCCAGGAAAGCTTTACCCCCGGCCTGGAATGGTACCTGTACCCTTGGGAGTTTGGCCATTGCAGGTATCACTTTCCACTCAGTATACCAGCCAATAGAGGCGTGGGACAGACAGTTTGCCTAGGCAAGAATGAAAAGAGCTTATGATAAGAGCCGTGGGTATGATCCTGCTGATACGTACCTGACTGAAGGGGAAAGGTTTGGAGCTATAATGTTTCCCATGGCGGAGTGGCTCTAAATGTAAGGCAAATACGATGCCTATCAGCTCAGTTGGAGCTTCTAGCAAATTCCACAGCAAAGGGGCTCAGTGCTATACAGCAAGAGGTAGATTCATTGGCCTCTGTTGTAGCCCAGCATAAAATAGCTTTAGATTACCTCCTCAGTCGAGAAGGGGTCTGTACATTTGGTTAAACACAACCTGTTGTCATTATGTAAATGAGACTGGAGTGGTAGAGACTAATGTGAAACATATACATTCTGTAGTTGCAGCTATTAGAAAATCCTATTCACAGTCATCAGATAGGTAGGCATGGCTAACTTCGTGGCTGCCTAACCTGGCATGGCTAAAAACACGGTAGGATTGTGCTTTGTATTAATAATGGGATGTCTAGTTTGCATAATAGTACCATGCATATTAAGGTGTTTTCAATCTACACTGCATAGAGTAATAGAGGGAAAGGCTGCAGTGTATGCCACCCAGCCTGACACATCTTGTGTACAGGTCTGCATGGCCTGGGAGATTTCTGGATCAAGCAGGGCACACACACACACACACACACACACACAGGTCTGCTTGCATGCTTCCCCCACTGGGAATTGCAGCACCCGTTTCACTATTGTTCCCCTTTGGCCTCCTCCTACCAGATTGATCTCCCTCCCCTGCTTTCCTTAAACTCTGGCCCTTCTCAGCAATAAGAACAAGCAGACTTTTAATCCTAAAAGATAGTGGTACTCTTGGTACTAATGTTGTAATGGTAGCGTGTATAATCCAGTATGTAGAATGATACTCTGTGAGACTGCTTTTATAAAAACAGAAACACTGTTACTGTAACCTTTGTAACTAAATTTTTATAATACAGCACACCCCTTTTCTCTCTCTCTCTCTCACTATGCTCAGCTCATTTACTGTCAAATATTCACTCTCTCTCTCAGCTCTCTAACACAGCTCTTTTCTCTTTTCCCTCACTGGACTCTTCTTCCCACTAACTCCCTCCTGTGTCAGTTAAATTTCTGTTTCTCCTCCCCCCTTGGTTCACCCCTCCCTGGAGCTCTCTAGGGTTCCATTTTACCGACCAACCATTTTAAACCACTCCTGGCCACTATGGAGGCTCGGTTACCATGTCCCTCCCTTCAGGTTTCATCACAGTGAGTGTTTAAGAACTAAAAACTTAATACCTTGCTGATGGATGATTTAACTAGCACAGAATACTGCCAGTTCATAGGAACATGCTTATGTTGGGTTGAACTAGGGCAATTTATTATATGCCAATTTAGCATGAACTTGCACTTGAACTTGGGCCTTGAACTTTGTGACATGAGAGAAGGGGGTCAACATAACGGGAATTGTTAAGGCAAGGGGTCACCAACTGACTTCTCCCCCAACCTCCCTTGGGCGAGATACCGAGTCCCGAAGCGAACTTCAGCCAACCCCTTTTTCTAGAAGGCAAGCCCCCTGCCATGTCCTCCTTGCCTCACGAGCCCCGGAGTGAGGGACAACCGTGGGCCCTTCCCAAGGACAACTTGATCATCCTCCTCCTCCCTTGTCTAGTGACAAGACGGGAGGGCTCCTGAGGCTTGTCCTACTCCATAGGGTGCCATAGGTACTCACCAAAGCCTTTAGACCCCCCTTTCCTGCCAACGTGCCTATTTAAGTGACCTATTTAAGACACCACCCTGAGAAGCCAATTATCCATTTCCCTTGGTACAGTGTAGGGTAGGTAAAAAAAACCCTTGGTGGGGAGAAAAAATTCCTACCCAGCCCTGAAGTGACCAGCAAGCTTACACTGAAACCAAGGGGAGGGAGGGTGGATTGCCATAAGTCCAAAGAGGCTGAGGAAGGGGCGGTGCGGCGCGGCCTACAAGGAGGCCTGCTGGCTCCACCCCCTCTCAACCTACTGTGCGACCCTTGTGGCACAGTAATTGTGTGGTCTCTTCTTGTGGGAGGCCGGCAAAGACGTCTCCCCCCATCAGATGCGGTGTGGCACAGTCGGAGGGGGGAAATGAATTATTTGGCTTTGCCCAACCTAGTTGGTGACGTTCAAATTCTACTTGTTAGAACATAATATGCTCCAGGTTGTAAATCACCAGCAGCTCTCTGGCTTCAAAACCAGTGCCTGGGAAGATGGAATTTCCCCTTGAGTTACAACAGACACTAGCATAATTAACTATGAATCCTATGTAAGCAAAATATATAGTGTTCTCTTCAAGATTTTATTTTCTTTGAGAAAGAAAGATGGTAGAACTTAAGACAGAGAAGATACTTATTTTCTAAGATGCTATTCCTTGGTCTACATTTACATTTTTATTTCACTTTTTGTAGCCCGTTAATTGATTTGATTTATATTAAATATTTTTCCACAACTGGGAGCCAAGGCATCTTGCAACAAGTCTAATGTTCTTTTCATTGACTTCGTTCATTTGAAATCTACTGAGACTAGGCCAATCCCAGGTTTATTGATTGCACTTTCCATCACCAGGGAGTGCAGGTGATTTGCTATACTCTCTCATTAATGTTCTCCCTAAATATGAGTATTGTCAGTTGAGATGCAAAATCTGTCCCACTCTCCATTGGTGTGCAATACGGACAGAGCATCTTCTTGACTAAACAAGGCTTCTGAAAGCCTACACCCCTTGTATGGAGTATTGATACTAAAGTCAGAAGTGCTGTAAATAATCCACCACATTCCTATCAAGTAGGCAGTCAGAATGGGGTTCCTCTCTGTCCTATGGAGGTTATCTGAGTAACTATTCCATTTATACAAAAATGATGGAATGTGTAACATGGCATACACCTTTATGGAAAACAAATTCATTCATATTGTTATCTTATTTATTTCACATCTTTTTCCTGAGACTGGAATTCAAGATAGCTCATAACAAGATGCAATGTGTAGCGTGGTGTGTGTGTATGCATAAATTAATATGCAACAATTCATTTTCCACATTTAAATCCTGCCTTTCTCCCAGTACTAGAACTCAAGGTAGTTCACAGCAGTATTGAAGGACACAGATGAAAGTACAAATGGAGAAAGAGAGAGAATATCAAGATAACACCAAACAAATAATAACACTGAAACACAACTGGATTAAAACTACAGCAATAACGTCACAGTACCTAACCCATTAAAAGCCCTTTTTTCAGCAACCAGGAAACTACTAAAAGCCAACCTGACTAAAAATGTCTTTGCTCAATGGTGGAAGGGAGTTCCACAAGCTGAAGGAAGGTCTGCTGCTGAGCATGTGGGACTGAGAGAATGGTGTCCTCTGGGAATCATATCCTGTATGGTTTGTCAGATATCCAGGACCACAGTTGCATTGTAGCAGTTAGCAGTATAACAAGCATGCTACAAAGATAAATCTCTGTCTCCACAGCCATCAGTTTTAGCATGTTCTGATCAAACTGTACAAGCAGGAATGCTTCAAATATTTCACTGTCTTTATGTTTGAAGGCTTCAGTCTGAGGCTAACAAATGCTGTCTATTAGAGTTGTGCAATAGATCACATGATTAGTACTCATCCTCATCAACACTGGTTCTATCATTATAATTCTAATTATATTCAAGCAGTCTTACTTGTTAGCAACTAAACGCATCACTGTCCAATCTTTTGGGAACATCTCTGGTCGTATTAATATTCGAAAGACAGTAAATATCTGTAACAAGAAATCCTAGGACAAAGAAAAAATAATAGTCCTTAGGCAAGGGGAAATAATGCAATACACTGTTTTAGCAACAAAATTACAACACTTACAATTAAAAAGGAAACCAATTTGTCTAACAGCTTCTTTAAAACATTCATTGGTTTTAGCTTCTTGAGAAAATTCAACAGAATGTCAACATGATTTAACATGTTTTTAAGTGAGACATAGAAGGTTGAACATGTTGTCAAAAACCCTATTAAAAATCTTGTGATACAAACTAAATGCCATTCAATCAAGCGTATCTTTATACAACACATCAGAATTTTTCACACTTTAGAGGGTAATACATAGGTGGATCTTTATGCTGACAAACACCTTTATTTTTAAACTAATCAAGTTGTATAAACAGAAATGCTTAAAATAGGTTCTTGGTTGTGAGATTAATTTTTAGTGTATCTGGCTACCACAGAACCCCAGCACACTGCAGCACACTGCGGGGCAGCAAAGCACACACAGTACCGAGGGGCCTTCAGCCTTACCATCATTACTCCAAAACTGCCAGCTGCAGAATAGGCTCAGCATTCTTCTTGTTATTGAGTACTTCAAAGGAAGACTAGCAAATAAACAGACTTTCATTGACTTTTTCCCACTATTACTGACGTTCTCTTTGGGGATAACCTTGATTTCCAGAAGGACTCTACATTTCTCTTAACATTGTATCCAACCACGTAAGCCAAGACTCCATTTGCAGTTTGAAGTGTGGTAGTCCAAACACAGGTTTATCATTGCATTTGCTGTTAAATATGAGCCCTTAGAATAAACTGCTGCTGGAATAATTTAACTTCAAGTACATACATTCTAGAATGCTTGAAGTTAAATTATGTACAGTCCTTCCACATTCATGGGTTTGACCTTTATGAATTTGATTATTCGGGAAGCACCCACTTGCCACCCCCCTGCCATTCTCTCTCTCCCATTTGCTTGACTCTTACCCAGGTGCATGTGTCTTCCTTGTCTGTGCCCAAGCAAAAGGCAAGCGAACAGAAGGGAGGAGCCCTGACATGGAGAAGGAAGGTGCGTGGGAACCCTCCCCCCATTCTCCCCCTCCCATACACTTGCTTTTTGCCCAGATGCATGAAAGGAAGGCATACACATCTGGGCAAAATGCAAGCAACTTGGGGGGGAGGTACACGTGCGCCTTCTCTGTGCCTGGGGCTGCCCCCTCCTGTATGGTTGTCTTTTGCCTGGGCAAATGGAAAGAGGGCACAGGCATCTGGGCAAAAGGCAAGCAAATGGGAGAGGGAGAATGGGAGGGAGGCTCATATGCGCCTTTTCTGTGCTCAGGGCTCCCCCCTCCCATTCCCTTGCCTTTTGCCTGGGTGCGGAGAAGGCAGGCCCAAGTGCCCAGGCAAAAGGCCAGGGAATGGGAGGGGAGAGCCCCAGAAGGGAATGCCGGGGGAGAGTGCTCATTCAGGCAGGGGAAGTTATTCGCAGTTTTATTTTTGTGAGGGTTCTGTGCTGCAAACTGTCATGAAAGTGGAGGGGCTACTGTATTTAACTTATATCCCATCTTTTTCCCAACAGGAGAACCAAAGTAGCTCACAAGATGAGTTAAGACAAAATATAGTTAAAGTTATAGATAATACATTTGAAAAGCAATTAACAAAGCAATCATATTACTACAGAATATGTTGTTTTTCTGGTCGCACATTACTTTCACCACCACCAATCTCTAAAGTAATATATGTGGGGTTAAATGTGTACTTGAATTCATTATGTGTGCTTTTAAAAGTGCAAATATCAGTTATTCAGGGTTATGTGATAACCATTTGTATCACTGCTGTGTGGAACTCCATTGAAGTAGCCGTTTACACTGGGAGGAAATCCCCCATTGGTGCAATTTTCATCAGGACGAGAGCAGGAAAAGAAAGTGTTTCGCTCACCCTTTTTTCTTGCTGAAATCCACATCATTATCACTGCACTCCCAGTAGCTGATATTTGTGTTTTAAAAACACGCACACTTTTAGTGCCAAGCCATATTTAATATTTTGTCTACCTTGGCTGATAGCATTGAGAAAGAAGCTACTATTATTCAGTACTTAGACTAGTTTATTGCACGTAAACCTTGATACCAGTGTTAAAACCTGGCAACTGAACCAGCTTTCTGTAACAGTACCTAGTCTCTACAATTTAAATAAGTGTTGTTTACTTTAAAAAGGGTTTCTGAAGTAAACAAGATGAATTGTAATCCAACAGTGGATAATATTTGCTCATTTTCTTTTGTCCAGACAGTGCTTGATTAGTTTTCAGCAGTCTATTGACCTTTCTCCCATGTTTCTTAATCACACAGAACAATTTCTGTGGTAGTGCTGCCAATTTTGCATCCCTAGACATGAAATTTCTCTTTATGTATCCATTACATGATCAAAACGGGGTTATTGAACTCTGAAACTTTAAGAAAAAAGAGGTAAGTATTACAGGAGGAAAAAACTATAAAAAAACCCATGGATGATACTTTTTAACAACTTTTTTCAGGGAATAATGCATTTTATCACAACCAATCTCTATGATCAATACTGATTCAACTCATGAGACATCCAGACATAATTACTGCTGTGTTGCGTTAGCAGGGGAGGATGGGTAGAGATTACTTCAAGAATGCCTTGTGTTGTTTTCATTGTTAAGGCTATTCTATATTTTGAGACTTCTTTCACACTGCTTTTATTTGAAGTAAAAGAGGAAACCGGTAAGGTAACTGTGAACTTTTTTTTTTTAAACACCATCGGTCTTTGTCTCCCACTCCTTCTCCTCCTCTCTCTTCATTTTCTGTTTTGTCACTCATTTGGGTTTTCCTGTACATTTAATTATCTCTTTGTACAGAAAATGGAGGTTGAACAAAAGAACCTTTGAAAATCCATATTTTTTTAAGTTGCATAAATGATCTAAAAAGTTTCAAAGAGTGTTTTGAAGACATGGTCGGTATTAGGATAAACGGTGCCCTGGTGAGGACAGAGCTTGGAACACTAGGTTTGAAAATTAATTTGATAACGTTAAATGTTAGAAACTGGGAAGCCAATTTGCTACCATAAAAACAAGTTTGATTAATTTCAGTTATCATTTGTTAACTCGTTGATTGAACCTTTGGTGTTGGGCCAAACCATGGGATTTACAGGGAATGACATGGAGGTTGTCAGTCTTGACCTGAGGAGAATACATTTAGTTGTTGTTGTCATGTGCTTTCAAGTAATTTCTGAATTATGACAACCCCAAGGTGAACCTATCGTTGAGTCTTCTTGGCAAATTTGTCTACAGGCCTTCCTCTTAGGCTGAAAGAGTAGGACTTGCCCAAGGTCACACAGTGAGTTTTCATGTCTGAATGGAGATTTGAATCTGGGTCTCCAGAGTCATAGTGCAACTCTAAAATCACTGCACTACCAGTACACTCTTTCTGTGCCTTTCTGTAACTGAGGTTTTTTCTTTTCCTTCACCTTGACTACAGATTCTGTCACACAACTGTTGGCTGGATACGGTGGAAGTCCAGGATGTCTGGGAACAATCAAGCTGGGGAAGGTTGCCCCAAAGCAGGCGATCTCATCCTATAACCTCTACAATTAAAATTGTCTTTTCCACCCCCCTCTTTTCTTTCCACCCCTACCAACACATGCACTTCCCACATTCAGTGCCTTGCTTGTTAAAGGTTAATAAGGAGTGGTTTATTTCAGTTAAAAGGCAGAGGCTCCAAGTATAGCAAAAAAAATAAAATAAAATAAAAATACATAGCTACTAAGATGAGGCAGTGAATCAAGAGTGAATAATTCTTCATTTTAAAGTTTTGAGAGTCTCTGGGAATAGGTAGAATATTTTTCTGCATGACTTAATCAATGTACCCTTTCTGCCTCCCCACTGTGAATCAAGAAGCATGGTCTGCAAAGTTCAGTGGCAGAGCACAGCTTTTGCATGTAGAAACTGAGGATCTAGAACATAATCAGTGGCATCTACAGGTTTAAGGACCATGTATATAACAACAGCATTCTTCTCTATACCAATCTCACCTTAATTGTATAATTTAAAATGTAAAAGAGAAGGAGGAGAAGGAGAAAGTGCTGGGAAAAAAACAGACTGGGAAGTCGTAGGAGAGGACAGAGAGGGAGGAAGAAGCCAAGAGAAAATGAAAAGAGGTACAGTGTTCCCTCTGGACTTGTGGGAGTTCAGTTCTAGGAGGATGCTGAAAAATTTGGATTATTGCATACCATATTATTAAATGGCAGCGACATGTGTGCAGACACTTCAACATGTTCACATCACTATCATTTTATGCATAGGATGTGATGATCCATGGTTGGTGAAAATCACAGATCTGGAGCCCACAGATCCGGAGGGTCCACCGTACAGATCTGCAGAAAAAATTCCCTTGATTACCTATCCTAGAGTCCGTATGGTCTGGCCTCACATGACTCTTTCCCTGTGGTAATCACTGTTGAAAAACCCGCCAGGGGCATTACCATCAATAGGAAAAACATCACAGCCAACACGAGGCAGCAGGCTAACAGTCTTTATTGCGGGCAATAGATCAAGTAGCAGACTATTAAGTTACAGCGCAGCGAGCCATCTCCTCGCCCAGAGCAGAAAGGAAAGGAAACAAGAAAAAGGCACAGCCTGTTCAAAAGCCGTGTTTTTAAGTATACATATTCAATAACAAGGCGTTCCCTTAACCATAACAATGTTGCGGCTACAGACAGCAGAAGACCTTGAATACGTTTAGGTTTCACACGGGAAGCGTTCACAGAAAGCTAGACTAAACAACTACAAGCAGCTTTGCGTTCTCACCCTCTAGTGGTGGGAAAATATGAAGCCAGGAGTAACAACAGGTCCCATCATGCTTCTCAACCTGTGACACTCCCCTACTCCTTGCGAAATATTTTCAGCTACCTTGCTTTGGAGACTCCATCAACCCCAGTTTGCTAACGTGCTGACTAAATGCATTAGCAGGAAGTGGCTTGGTAAACACATCAGCCACGTTTTCTTCTGAAGACACATAGGTAAGGGACACTTTTCCTTCTTGTACATATTGTTTCACATTGTGAAATTTGATGTCAATGTGTTTTGATCGAGAAGACACCCGGTCAGACACTGCCATTTGAATGCAGGCTTGTGAATCACAACATATTTGTATTGGTAATGGCACAGACACATGCAGGTCTTGTAGCAACTGCAAGAACCAAACCAACTCAGTACAGAGCGCAGATAGGCTCACAAACTCTGCCTCTGCAGTTGATAAAGCAAGACAAGACTGTCTTTTAGCCTTCCAGTCGATTGCTACACCACTGTATTTGACAAGAAAACCAGTTGTGCTTTTGCGGTCCACAGTATCCTCAGCGAAATCACTGTCTGATGAACAGACAAGGTTTGGCATCTGATCAGGACAAATGCTTAGGCAATAATCAAGGGAACCTTTTAGGTACCTGAGTACCCTTTTCACACCCTGTCAATGATACTGGGTTGGCTTAGCACACGCTCTGCCCAGAATGTTGACACTTAAAGCAATATCAGGCCGGCTAGTACCAGCTAAGTACAAAAGGCTCCCAATGACAGACTGATATAGGTGTATATCAGGAAATAATTCCTCACAGGTATTTTTCAAACAACCTGGCACCATTGGAGTTTGTACCGGTTTGCAGTCAGACATTTGACACAATTCTAACAATTTTACAATCTTTTGTTTCTGACACAGCAGAATACCTTTTTCAGTTCTCTGTACTTCAATTCCAAGAAAGCTCTGTACTGGGCCTAGGTTTTTCACCTGAAACTTTTTCCCCAGCTCTTTCTCAAACACTTGCACTTGTTTTTGTGTAGCACTGACCAAGCATAGATCATCCACATATGCAAGGAGAATTTCCAAACTCTCCCCTTTCCCTCGAACATATACACAGGGATCAGCAAGGCAAGGATCTTGCAAGAACCCGCGTGCCACTAGGCGCGCTTTATATTTCACATGCCCATCAGCAGTGGGTTTCAACTTGTAGACCCATTTGCTGTCAGTTGGCTTCACACCCTTGGGCAAATTACAAAGAGAATACACATCATGCTGAATAATGGAATCCATTTCACTCTGCATTGCATCCCACCAGGGTTCTGCCTGTTGCTCAGGCATTTTCACAACATCAGCAAAGCACTGAGGCTCACAGTTTACAGCGCACACACGAACTGCGAGAGACTCAGGGAAAAACGTTTAGGTGGAATGCCTTTCGTTTTTCTTTGAGACCGTCTGGGGATGGGACGATCCTGCAAAGGTTCGTCCCTGTCCTCAGCACTGCGAGACCTTTTCACTGAGCCCTCGCGTTCTCTCTCCCCTGTGCAAGACCTTCGCACATCACTTACAGCTCTTCTCCTCCACGCGCCTCTCTCCTCCTCTGTTTCAACCCTTGAGGAACTGGGAGCGGAGGCTGGGAGTGGAGCAGAGACTGAAGGCTGCAGTGGCTGAGAAGCTGGCAGACCAGCCACAGGGAGAAAAACTTCAGACGCTGCCTGGACACGCGACCAATTAGCGTGTTCCTCAAAAGAGGCATTCCTAGACACCACACAGGAATTGCCACCAGCGTAAAAACGATACCCCTTGCAGTTGGGCTCATAGCCAACAAAACGCATACGCTGGGCCTTAGGCTCCCCCTTCCTTCTTTGCCCCTTGGGGATGTGCACCCAAGCAAAACTCCCAAAGACTCTCAGATGTGCAATGGAAGGTTGTTTACCAAACAAACACTCATAGGGAGTAGTATTAACCACAGAACTCCACAGCCTGTTGTGTATGTAACAGGCAGTCAGAAGTGCCTCACCCCAAAAACTCAAAGGCAGATCTGCATCAAGCAGCAAACTATGCATTCGAGTCTGCAGAACTCCTGCATTCCGCTCAGCCACTCCATTCTGATGAGGAGAATAGCCGGCAGTCGCCCTGTGCACTATACCCTGTTTTTTGATCCATTGTTGCAAGTTCTCCGACAGGAATTCCATTCCTCTGTCGGTTTGAAGCTTTTGCAGGGAATAACCAAATTGCCTTTCAACCAAGGAACACCAGTTCTTGAGAACTTGACACACATCAGACTTTTGTTTCAACAAATAGCAGAAAATGAACCTGCTAAAATCGTCTACGAGAATGACGAAATATCTAGCTCCCCCTAGGGAAGGTTTACTCATAGGACCCACAATATCACAGTGTACCAACTGAAATGGGGCGGTTGGTACACGAAAACTAACTCTCGGTGCTGGGAGTTGTTTAGATTTAGCTTGCTTGCAAATAGCACAGTCAAGAAAGACATTACAAGGCTTCAAAGTACACCCTTTACAACAACCAGCAAGCCTCTTTAACACAGGAAAGCTTGCATGCGCTGCGCGCCGGTGGAGGAGATGAAGGCACTCATCATGTTGTGGGACATTGCCACACACATTACACACAGTGTGTCGTGGCTCAAGAAAGAACAGCCTCCCTTCTCGTGTAGCCACAGCACATACCACCCCATCTTTGAGGATTTTACCTTGCTTCCCATAGAACTCAACCTTGAACCCTGACTCTGTTAGTTGCCCCACAGAAAGCAAACAGAAATCAAGAGAGGGAACAAACAAAACATTTTTCAAACCCATGTCAAGGGCAGGGACAAAAGCTACACCTTCGCCACAAACTTTAGCCTTTGTCCCATCAGCTAATGTCACAGAGGAAACACTGGCAGAATCCAAACAGTCAAATAAATCTTCAGAATTGACCAGGTGCTGGGAACAGCCGCTGTCTAGAAGCCAAACGGAATCACCTGCCTCCTCAGAGTCCGACACAGTGTCCGCATCTCCCACGGCAACAGCAACTCTCAGCCGTCCTCTGGCCCGACCTCCTCTGCCTCCTCTGCCACGGCCCCTGGCACCGGCGCCTGTGAAGCTTTGCTCCCCTTGCTTCAGGAGCGGGCAATCACGCTTCAGATGAGAAGCAGACCCACAGCGAAAGCACCTTCGCACAGCATGGGCTCTCACCAGCCCCTCCTGCCTCGTCTCAGCAGCCGGAGAACTTTTTCTCCCAGCACAGGCCTCTGCAGCTGGAGCCGGCTGTGTGGGAGTCTCTGCATTCCTTGCACGCTTTTCCTCTTCTTCCAGCAGACGAGCAGAAACCAAAGGAACGGTTAACTCCCTCCCTGGCATGGATTGAAGAGAGGACACCACCAGATTCCAGGAACTATCAAGAGAATTCAAGATGCAAAATACCTTGTCACTTTCAGGCAACACTTTGCCTCTCTCCCGAAGTGACGAAAACAGCTCCAACATCTCAGCCAAATGCTGCCTCACCGGGACACCGGGGGCCAGTTTCATCCCATATAAACGGGCGCACAGGGCGTACTTGGCGGCTGCTGATTGACTCAAAAACAACTCCCGCAGCCTCGCCCAGGCCTCACGAGGGGTGGCAAGATCCCTGATATGCGTGAGCTGGTCATCCTCCACAGCCAGAAAGAGGACAGACATGGCACGCCTCGTTGCCGCTGCTATCTCCGCAGCAGTCCCCTGCAGAGTCGGGGGAGCTGTGAAAGCACCCCACAGCCCCTCAGCTTGCAAATACTTTTCCATGCGAGCTGACCATGCCAAGTAATTAGTTGCATTTAGCTTAACGAGAGGCAGGCCCCCAGGCACCACATGAGCCATTGTAAAAACACCTCAAAAAACACCTCTCGAAACCATCCTCTGCTACCATGTTGAAAAACCCGCCAGGGGCATTACCATCAATAGGAAAAACATCACAGCCAACACGAGGCAGCAGGCTAACAGTCTTTATTGCGGGCAATAGATCAAGTAGCAGACTATTAAGTTACAGCGCAGCGAGCCATCTCCTCGCCCAGAGCAGAAAGGAAAGGAAACAAGAAAAAGGCACAGCCTGTTCAAAAGCCGTGTTTTTAAGTATACATATTCAATAACAAGGCGTTCCCTTAACCATAACAATGTTGCGGCTACAGACAGCAGAAGACCTTGAATACGTTTAGGTTTCACACGGGAAGCGTTCACAGAAAGCTAGACTAAACAACTACAAGCAGCTTTGCGTTCTCACCCTCTAGTGGTGGGAAAATATGAAGCCAGGAGTAACAACAGGTCCCATCATGCTTCTCAACCTGTGACAATCACTACAGAAATTCACTGCTCAGTGGTACATTGCCTGGAAATCTTAAGTGGCACTTACTCATTCTTTGAAGTCTTTCCCTCACATCCCTATAGTTTTGTGTGACAGGTGGGTTTCCATATTCCAGGGCCTAGACTTTCTTCTCCAGTTCTCAGGTTGAGGGTGAAGAATCTCAGGGTGACAGCACTGTCTTGAAATGTGTGCGTGTTCCTAATTACTTACATTTGGGGTTTTTTTTGGTAAAATTTGAACGGTGTACTCTGCATAACTGTAGTTATGCTTAATTTATCATGCTTAATGACATCACCACCACCTTATACCATTAGCCTTGTAACATCACCAGGGACTGTTTCTTGTGGTATCAAAAAGAATTGTCTCAGCTTTTGGCCCTGAAATCTCAAGGCCTGCTTTTGGCCCTAAAATCTCAAGGCCTGCAACTTTTCTGTGCTCTGCCATAGTACCCCGTCTCCTTCCGCTTAAAGTCTTCTCTGTTCATCCTCTTCAGACAGACAGACAGACATGTAATAGACTTTTGGCTAAACTCTCACCAAAGACTCAACCCCCAATCTAGGTTACATTCTCTGACCAGATTCTACTAGAGTCCAATTACTCTGCCTCTCACAAGGCTTCCATCAAGAATAAAACCTCCCAACACAGCCACACTTGCTAGCTGACTGAGGGACTCTGCTCGGGTCTCAGTGAAGGAATGAGTATCCCTGGGTACTTGACTTTATATAATTTTTTCTCTCAGCCACAAGCCTCTCCCACACACTACTGGACTGGTTTTCTCTCCTGAGTTGCCATTCTGGTTGCCTAGCAACCTGCTTCCAGGCTGCACTGGCACTTCAGATAGCCACAACCTCAAAACTTCATCACACTTAGTTAATAGGCAAGCATTCTCTTCCAGCATCTCAAGCAAACCTTTTACATTTTCAATCCAAGCAGCAAACCCTGTTCTTCACTAGAAATCTACTTCCTGCTGAAATTAGACACAATGCTGAAAAACATTTTCTTTATTATCTGGGGGAAAGTCCCATTATGTTAGAATTGTACTCAAGATTCAATGTCATCTTACACTATACTTACTCTAAACATTTTTCCATTTTACAAAAACTCTAAATGGAATACCAAGAATTCTTGTGACTAATGTGGCAGGGTGAGGTCAGGGCTCACCCCATCAGGGCTCACTAGTATGCACAGACACTGAGGCAGCAGCCTCTTACACTGCAGGGGTAAATCTCTCCAGATGCCCCAGACAGCCCTTCAGCTTTGCAGTGTTGCCAAGATGTATGGCTTCTGCGGGACAACAGAACATAGCAGTCTAATAGGACCTCCTCCTATTCTCAGCAATGTTTATGGAAAGACACTAGAAAGAGTTTATGGAAAGAGTTTATGGAAAGAAACTAGAAACTCTTACCTACTGTTTTGTTTCAGTGCATCCCTGCTCCCATGTGGTGTGAGTGGCTCCACATAAATGACTCTCATAGAGTCACAGGCCTCACAGAGTTGTAGGCTTTTATTCTTTTTAAGTTCAACACACACACACAATGGTGCCTGCTGCAAACTCTCCCCCAAGCTCCAACACTGAGGCAAGAAGTAACTCTCCTTTCCACTGGAATCATAAAACTAGTCTTAAAGGAGCAGCATCACTCCATATTAACATCTCCTTAGCTGTAGCTGCTTTTTCAGTCTTCCTCCCTTGCTTCTGCTTTGTAATTTGGAAAATTCCAACTGCTCCACAGTATAGAGCTATAGTAACTATGTTACCAAGCCTAACAAGTTCCTTGTATATCAACCATATTTCTGCCACGGATGAGCCTGTTACCAACATACCACCTATTAAAGTAAAGCATACAAAAGCATCTGGATTGTAGCATTTCTGAACATTTCTTCTAAAACAATGCTACTCAAGTAGTAGTCCATAAAGCACTGCCAGCCCCTGAGCTGCCAGTCCCTGGTGAGTTTCCATGAAACAAAGAAACAACTGTAGTTAATGGCCACAAGTATCATTGTGGTCACTGGTACACTGTGTGTGTGTGTGGTGGTGGGGGGAGGATTACTGGTCCCCTATATCAGATAGCTTGGGAAGCACTTTTCTTTAAAAACAAATTGACTGAATTCAATTAGGGTCAAGATATGGAGAAACCTGGCACCCTTGTAATGACATTTTCAGATTATGCTCTGAGATCTAGCTGACCTGGATTTAAGATATTCTTAGATAGAAATTTAGCTATACATTTGCACACAGACAGTCAAAAAAATTCAGCTCTGTATGGATGACCACAAGATATCTCCAGCTGTAATGCAGAGAACTTAACACTTTCTTTCCAAACAAATATATTTCCAGGGCTTCTTCTGTACTAATGGAACTGACAGATTGAAACAAAGTATGTAGTGCATCTGTTGTGTGAACATCAATGTCTCTGCTTCAAGAAACCAAGCAGGGGGAAAAAAAACTTTGATGGAATATGATTCCTGGAGGCAGAAATCCAATATTATTATTGCTTGTAATAAAATCATGACATCATAATGGACATAATGATATCAGTCTGGTGAAGTAAAGTGTGTAGCAGTTATGCTGGAAGTTGCCCAGATAACATCCACTCACTGTGCACTTCCAGGCTTTTAGTGAATGATGTCTACAATCTATAGGGTTTCTTGAACTGAAAATAAAATGAGTGCATGTACTGTCAGTCTGTCACTGAAGCTCATAATATTGATTCATATGTGAATACTAAGCAAGATTTAATAATACTATGGAGCATTTGAAGAGGCAGATGTGTGTGCTGAATTTCACTATTAGAAATGGGCTTGGAGTCTTCCATGAGATGGAAAATACCATACAAAATAAGCAATGCTACATTTTTTCAATACTTAATTCCCTATCCTGGGAAAAGAATGCTTCCTATGGTAAATACAAAATGCATTCTTATCAGAGCTTTAAAAGAGTAGGTTTTTAAAAATAGTCACTGTTACCCACTGTTCAGAGAGTGGCCCATTAGTTTGTGTTGTTAGTGTATTACTTTTTTGGTTACTTTTCACTGTATTTTAAAAAAAACATAATAAAATACATTTAAAGATTTCAAAATAGCCTAAATTCCCCAGAGCAATGTTTTAGGCATAATGACTCAATGCTAATAAGTTGTTACATGAAAAAATAATAACGTAATCAGTCATCATGTTTTTTCACAAAAGGACTGTCATTTATGTCCTCCTCACTCCACTCCAAAGATTATGTAAGACATATCAGTACATTTATATTGCTGCCAACCCTAATTCCTCTCTATTTGCATGAATCTACAAATTATTGTTTATCATACTATAACAATTTCCAATATAACACAGTTATTGTTTTGAATCATTACTACTTTGTCCCTTGAGATCTGTGGCAAAGTGGGGATGTGAACCTGAATCTTTTACAACCAAGCCCAGCATACCATCCAGTAAACCATACTGATTGCATACCACAAAGTATGCACTGCAAACCGGCAGTTCTCCATTAACACTGGCGGAAAAACCCACTCACCTGAATTTAAAAGTGTACTTGATTCACCTTAAACATCCCCCTTTCATTTTTCCTAGACAGTATCTTGCATGTTCACTTCAGTGAGACAGAACAATTATGACCAAAAGAGGAAGCAGCAGCAGGAAATATTTACAGCAGACAGCACTAAGTCTTATTACTTACTCTTAGCTCATCCTTTGTCTTGAATCTGTCAAGAAGTTGTTGGTAATGTCTGTCTGTCATTTGTCGTAATAATGACAATAGACATGAAACAAATTCTCCCTAAAAAAAAAAAAAAAAATTTTAAAAAGAAGGGATAAATATTACATCTAAAATGGATGACAAATGATAGAAACCCCTTCTGAAAAGGATTACTTTTAACCATACACATTTTTCCTATTTCTAGCTATTGTTTCCTAAATGTTTAAGGAAAAGCTCAAACTTCTTGAGATATGATCCTTAATCCACTTACTTGGTTGCGACTAAGCCCCACTGAACACAGTGATACTTCTGAGCAAACAGATATAGGATTGTGCTATTAAAGTTCCATTTATTCAGGTTAGCCCATTTCTTTTAACTTCAAAAGAATTTCCATGTTGCAATCCCAGGCATAATTTCCATGCTGAGCAAATATCTTTCTGCCTTCTTATCTGTTAGTTTCATGTTATCATGATACATATGCCAGTATTGATGTGGAAGTTGAACCAAGCCTCTTGCCATATGGAAGCAAAAAGGTCTCTTTTTTTTTTAAAGCCAATTTAAACAAATTGAACCTTTTCCCATAACTGTGACCTCTTTCCATGGCATCTTCACACATGACTGAATATCTTTTGGCTTGAAAAATGAGTATGCAACTTACATGCAATATAAAAGGGCATCTCTTTGATCTGAAATCCACCAGAATAAATGCAACCTTAATAGAATTCTGACAAAATTATGCCTTTGGTTGTCTTACTGCTATCACTACAAAACTGGTATGAGAACAGCTATGGAATGTCTGAGGTTGCAGTTACGCGCACTTTCTGTAAGTCCTATTGGAAAGAGTAGCATTTACTTCTGAGAAAATAGACACAGTAATATGCTGTATGTTTCATTAAGGCTGTGCAACACTAGCCTGGAACACTGTAATGTCAGAAACACCTCTTTCCTTAGCCTTGTTCCCATAGCTAGACCACTTTACTTTCTGGGATAGAAAGTCAAGTCTGATATTTTTGTATAAGTCCACCTACATGGCATAAAATGTACTTATTTTTTCATTCTGATAAAATTGAATGGGTTCCTGACAACACATGGGGATAGAACCTGCCACCTACACTCAAATTGGGTGGTATCTTTCTTCAGAAATAGCTCAAGAGCATTTGGCTCAGTATGTTGCCACAAGCAAACACAGTACTGCATGAACTTGCTACATAAGAGTATATAATTGCCTTATGCTGCGCAATGAGTCACTTAAAAATTAAGTATTTTGATGTAGTATTTGAAACTTCCCTGCACAATGGCTTGCTAGATATTGTACATGGACCCTGAGAGACTATTTTTCTGTATTATAAATGAATAAGGCCTGCATACAGCTTTGTGAAAAGCAAAGGCCTGGGCAAAGGCAAACCCACTAACACAAAACTTGTTCAACTTAAGGCTACACTTAATTCTACAAGCCATATTTCAACACATACGTATGGGAACTGCTAAATCAAAGTCAGTGGACTGACATTCAACAAGGCTTCAACAATAGGAAAAATGTATTGTACAATTTACTGCAAATTTTCATAACTTAAATATAAGGAAGTATGAAATCTTATAAGAACATCTTCACAAAGCTAGAGTCTGCTCTTCAACACGTACATTAATTTTGTCAATGTTACTTTAATTTCTTTCTGATAGAAAGGACTAAAAATTAAAATGTCATGTTTTATTACATTATCTATAAAAATGTTTCCCTTCAGAATAACATAGTTTAGAGTATATTAGTAGATTCTTTTTTTCATATTTTTATGATTTTTTTTTAAAAAGGACTCAGTGAGGGAAGAGCAGGACTAATAAGGCTGCAAATCAAAGAATGAATGTGTTAAATGTATCCCTCAAAACTTTTACTGAATGAACAAAAATAGGTCACTTGCTCTTTTAAAGTTCTTATGTGCCTCCCACTGTGTAAAGTTCCTACTATTTTTGACAAAAGCAGAGCATAACCTGACATTATTTCACTTACACAGTTTTCACGCTGTTCTCGAAGAAATGAGATTTGAACCCCCTAACTCTCATTAACCACAGCATACAACTTGAAAGGAGGAGGACTTATTATGCTATTTATACCTAGGGATAAACTAGTGGGGTACATAATGTGGGAGATGCATGAAAAGTATTCCAATATTTTCTCTAAAAAAAGAAAGACGATTAGTTGTGAGAGCCATTAGATCAAATTCAATAGAGGTACAGCGGGCAGGAGCGGGGCTGTTTAACCTTTCCCCTCTTTGATGATTTGTTCACTGAAAAATGCCCTGCCCAAGTGGCTTTTCCTTCTGTGAAGGAGAGATCCCACCATTTTTTTTCCCCTCCTGGTATAGCGAAACAACTGAGGGGAAGCAGAAGAATGGTGTATCAGTAAGTGTTTAACAGGTCTTCCCATGTTGCTTATTGTAACATCCAATGCTCCCTTTAGTACACACACAAGTACATCCGTGTATACATGCACATGAGTGTGCACGTGCACACACACACACACAAAGGCAATGAACAATTTCCATGTGCATTTCAAGAACTAGTAGCTCTGAGAACAAAACAGACCCATTCATGCTGATAGGCATTCACTATTCACTACCAGATCATGGGAACAGATGAGGAGAGAGATCTGTTACTTTCTTGTTTTCTTGATAGAAAACATCCAGCCAGTGGTAGCTGGTGGCTTCCATGTCACTGGGATAGTGAATCTGCTCCAGGATTTAGCCTGAAGTTTAAAAAAAAAACTGTTCAAAGATGCTGAAAGCCGTTTCCAAAATAGGTTCATTACCTGGACACATTCTTCAAATTTCAAACCAAAACCTGGAATTGATTCACTACCTCATTCACATCGGAGCCACCAGTGTATCTGGCAGACTAGCGATGGATATATGATTCTAGACAAAGTAAGCCCTTATGGCTATTTACTGCTCTTTCATCCTGTTCCTACTGTAGTTCATTCCTTCTCAGGAAAATAATAGAAATATAAATTGAGTTGGGCCTACAGACTGATAGGCTGCACTTCTCACCAGCCCTATCCATCACAGTCAATTGTTAAGCATGATGAGAGATCCAGTCCAACAGCATCTGGAGGCTCATCCATGCTTTAAATTCATGTTTTTAAAAACCCAATCCTTGCTGTGAACTTGCAGGATTCTTTTTTATATTCACAATTTTAATGGTTAAAAATTAAGCTCAAATGAATATTTAGTACATCTCATTGCAGCAGAGCCAATTTGCATCACTTTTGGGAAGTGATTTATCAGTTCATTACAGGAAAACTTGGTTAGAGGGACCACTGTTTGGCATCAACTACAGTTAAAAGCAGCCATAAGAAATCTTAAAGCCAGACAAGGAATAGAAATAGGAATTTGCATCAGGAAAAGGTTGAGCATTAGGTTAATGAACTTGCTTGCTTCACAGCATAAGGCTTTTTGAAGCTCAGCAGGCTCTTTTTGTTCTAGAAGCCAGGTCTGACAGACTGCTTTGAACTAGCAGCTTTCAAGGACATTTTTAATCCAGCCATATGTTTTGAGAAATACTTTTTGCTGGAAAATGTTCCAAGCTTGCAGGAAGCTCTTAGTGACCTGCCTCAAAAATAATACCAAAACAAATGCTCTGTCTTCATGATCTAGCTGTTCTGCTGATATTAGCCACTCAATTCAAAGAAACTGAATTAATCCTTCCTTAGTCTTGTCTATGATCTAGCCCATTAGCTACCCACAATATAAGTTACAATGCATAGAGGACTTACTTTCACTTCTGGAACTGAGAACACTCAGAATGAGGCAACCGGTACAATGAAACCCAACATGTTAGTCCATGCAGGTTCACCTGCCACTGAGAGTGCACCTCAGTTATATTTTTATCTGTTTAAATATTTCTATCTCACTGTATGTTATGGGACCTCAGGGCTGCAGACAAATAATTTAACAATTAAACAAATTTAAAGTTTCAAGTAAGAACAATAATTTAAACAAATTAAAATATTAAAGAAGTTAACATGCAAAAACTTCTGAAAATCTGAAAGAGAGTTTAAAACCACATGCATATACATTTTGGGACAAATCAGTTAGGTCCCAAACACTTTAGTAATGAGCTATTTTAACTTGGTGCTGGAATGAAGCCAATGTTGAAGCCAACGGGGTCTCCAAAGGAAGAACCTTCCACAACCAGTGTGTTCCATAACAGAGAAGACCCTCCCCCATGTGGTCACATGCTGGATTGCTCCTACTGATGGAAGAGACAGGAGAGCTCTTTCAGCAGATCTCTGGTATGTGGAAAGGGAGAGCATGTATTCAAATATGGGCACTCCAAGCTTTGAACACCATCACCAGCAGCTTGAATTCAGACCAGAAGCAGATCAGCAGCCAGTGAATTCCTTCCAAGATCAGCATTGTGTGGTTTTGGTATGGTATTCTGGTTAGCAGTTTCACTGCCGTGTTTTACACTAGTTGAGTCCTGATGCTCAGGAAGCCCAAATTCACCTTAATGCTGTTCCATTTATATATTTGAACACACACATACACATACTTTGGAACAAAATTATTTTTTCTGCATTTTTATGTACTCAGATACACTGGAGAAACAGGAAAAATCATAGCTTCAAACAGAATCATAGAATCATAGAAATGTAGAGTTGGAAGAGACCACACGGGCCATCCAGTCCAACCCCCTGCTATGCAGGAACACCCTCAAAGCATTCCCGACAGATGGCCATCTAGCCTCTGCTTAAAAACCTCCAAGAAAAAGAAGTTATTTTTGCTGTAACACTTACAGTAACATCCTGAAACTGTAGCCTTGTCGCAGACCCTGCTGGTTGAGGGCGGCTTGTGATCTCCAGGATGGTCCTCAGAAGCACATCTAGCAGACTATTGACAATGACGTCTATTTCTTCCAAAACTGATTTTTCCTTTGGAAGAAGAAATGGGCCATTCATGTTCGTATTAAAGAGAAACAAAATAATAACCAAATTTTAACCAACTGAATTCATTGTGTTATTTCAGGAGCATGTTAGACATTTCATCCTAGATTTATCAACTGCTAAAATACGCTCTAGCAAAAACCTGCAGAGTCATTCTCCTGGCTTTCATACACTTCCCATTCTGAATTAGCTAGATGATATTTAAAAAAAAATAGGAAAGAGAACTAAACAGGCTTATGTTTGACATAGTTGCCCACAATGAAATCCCTTTTCAGACCTTCAAGATGGGTGCAATGGAAATCACAATTGGGGGTCCAACTCCCAGAATTCCCTAGCTGTAGGATCTGGGGTTCCCAAAAACCTAACTTTCACAAGCTCTGAGAATATCAGGTGATATTTTCCAAACTAGGTTTCAAAAACAAAATATTATTAAAATGAACGAGTACAAAGACAAGAGTACACATGCACAGCAGAACACAACAGCAAAGCCTGAGAAATGTTTTGGTCTGTACAAAAAAAAAAAAGAAAAGGCTGAAATTAATTTATGATACCTACCCAGAAAACTAGTGGCTGATAGCTTATATTTTGCAAGCACATATATGTTTCCTTGTATTCACTACTTTCTTTTTTCTTTCTCTTAGTGGATTATTAAGGAATGTAAAATGGAATGCCTCATTATGTGAGATTTGGCCACTTTCAGACTGGCCTCTACATCTTCTCTCTCCCTAACATCCTCAGGGGTATAGCCACAAGGAAGGGGCAAAAATGAAGCCATTGCTTCCCCAAAGAAGAATCATGTCCTTCAACGAAATTTTGTTGCAGATTACAAATGTTTAGCCTTACAGAGAGTGAGACACTGATCATCATAATTATCTAGACAATAATTTATTGCATTCACATTCCTTTGCTCACTTTGCCTGTCTCTTTTCTTGGGATGCCTAAAGTGCATTTCAACTGAGGCTTTACTTTAAGTTACCGCAAGCTAGAATTTAACGGGTGCAATTATTTGGCGGGGGGGCAATAACCTCATTTTGTTACCTTCCCCCATAGCTTGCATCCAAGGTTATTGTGTATTTGTGTGAAGAAGCCCAATTTTCTACCTGACATGTACCTTGGCTTTCCATGTTGGTTGCTGTTATAAAGCAATCTAACAGCAAAGACTTTGAGGAATAACATATCTGACAGTGTAGTTTGTTTGCTCAGCCCATTAACAGGGGATTTGTTTCTCTGCCATTATGAGAGGCTGGGTGCCATTCTTGAATGTTTTCAATTTCACACAGAAGGATGCACACAGCTACCTGAAAGCAAACTAAAATACAAGTAGGTGGAAATCTAATTTGTGCATACTTTTAACATGGGAAGACATTTTTTAAAAAGTATTCTTAAACTATCCACTTTTATTTGGAAGAAAAGCAGAAGGTTAAAATGGAACCTTAAAGTGGAAGGTTAAAATATTCACTTCACAGATCTGGAAGGTACTTTCTCATGAAGATCATCTTCAGGAGCAAGTATCAGCCAGGAAATAGATTTTCATCCCAGAAGGCTGGGAGTGCAGAAGATGAGGAACGTGTTTTTTCACTGCAGCCCTTCATGGCTGCTTTTTCTTCAAAATCAATGGCAGATTTAAGCACACTTTTTGAAAAGTGTGAGTATCCTAAAGGATTGTTTGGTCCTTAGAGAGAGATGAAATGAATTAAATAACAGGAGCAGAATAGCCTACAAAAAGAAAAGTCAAGAGAGGCAGAGAGAAGATTAAGGGAGGGCAGGATAGCAGTCTTCAAGCTACTCAAGAGGCTACCTAGAAGAAGGAAGAGAGTTGTTTTCTTTGATTGTGGAGGGCAGGACTAGAATCAATGGGTAGAAGTTACAGGAAAGCCAATTTGCTTTAATGCTGGAAGAAACTGCTTTCTAATTGTAAAAGTCATTTGCCCATGTGGACCAGACTGCCTTGGGAGACAGTGGACTCTGCTTTTCTGAAGTATTTAATCCAAGGCTGCACAGCCATCTGTTAAAGAGTTTGTACTTAGATCATTTACTGCAAATCCTGAATCAAGCAGGTGAACTAGGTGAACTTCCAAGATCCTTTCCAACTCTATGATTCTATGATAAGCAAGTGAAACTGCAAGAACAACTCACTCTCTCAACCTGTAGCAACTCAGGAACTATCTCTGCACATGTGTCCATCTCCCAAGTTTTCCTGGAAATACATCTTTCCCTTTAAAGGCCCCAGATCTGATTAACTTAAACAGTTTTCAAGGGGAGGGGAGAAATTTGGGGGGTGGGGCAATACTCTCATTTTGCCCCCCCCCAAGTAGCTACATCACTTCATTTTCTTTCCAGTAATTAAGCTTCTACTTACGGAACTGTTTTTCTTCATGAGGCAAAATATATTGCTAAGGATGCGTGCACACATGACCAGGTCCTTTTGCTCTTGCAGATGCACATAGAGATGATGCAAAACTACTGGCAGCAGGATATATCGGGACTCTGGAAACAAAGAAACGCAGTGTGAACACTCCCCTTCTGTGGGATTTTTTTCCTCCAGTCATTTGAAGTAATTAAGGGAACAATTTAATCATACTGTCCTTTCATAGTGGAACACATTGCAGAGACCTCTCAGGGCCAACCTACCATCAGACAGACTGAAAGCCGCTATTTCAAACAGAAGATTCCAGGTACCATGATGGAGCAGCAGTTGTTAGTTGTTTATGGGGCAGGGAAAGTGCAGCTAACAGAGCAACCAGAGGCAATGTTGCATCACCTCTGGGGCCCCAAAATCTGCCAGCATGGCCTGCCAGGAAGGCAAAGAGGGGAAAATGCCCCCTCTTTCTCCACAATTGCCCATAATCGGCTTGAATGAGAAATGCCATCTGCTGTGGCAACAGAATGTCTTCGGCCAGTCCAACACAGGACTGAAATCACCTTCTTTTTCATCCTGGGAATTAAATGACAAAAAGTTTCCACAAGGAAAACTTAACCAGACATGGTTAATATACTGGGTTGGCTGTCATAATGCCTTATGGGTAAGTACCTAGGTTTTCCATGAATTCATATATTTCCTATTTCCTCTACTCCTCTAGAGTGGCAATGAAGAGGAGTTTAGAAGTTTTTATTTATGTTTCTGAGTAAGCTGAACTAGTAATGCTGTCCAAACCCAGACAAAGTGTGGTAGACTGTAACAATGAGAAATGGAAACAAGACAACTTCAGAATCACAATTTATGAAACTGGCTTCTTTTCACATGCCAGCTAACATCAGCCACAGTTTGATGACAAGCTGAACTGCAGTTGATCTAAAACAAGAGCAGAACCTTCAGGTCTCCTCCTGATGGCCAGGCCATATGAGGTTGGGGAAAAGCCATGCACATTCTTGTAACACAAAACCATGATTGAGCATTATATCTCAACACAGCAACTCAATCACAGACAAAATAGTCCTCTCTTTGCTTCTCACCATAAAATGGATAGGGAAGCAGGTGGATTTCGCAGGGAGGAGCTTCCAAATGGAGAGTTCCTTCTGCTAACACTCAAAAGGCAGGTATTTCAATTTGTTTCCTTTAAAGCATCACGGATTAGGGGAGAAAAAAAGACAGACGTGGTAGGAAAACATATAAGGATTGCAAAATGAAGTAAACATTGTCCAGACAGAATCAGAGAGAGCTACTTGCTCAGGAAAATTTTATTCAGAAGCATCCAGAGAACACAAGCTTCTACAGCAAAGATGGGGAACATCTGACTTCTAGATGTTTCTGGATTGCAACATGCACAGTCCCTACTACTGGTTAGAACTGACATGAGTTGCAATCCCACAACATCAGTAAGACCACACATTGCCCAGTCCTTCTCTGGGACCATTCATACTACAGAATTATGGTGCTATAATTCCACTTTAACTGCCATAGGTCCTTTCTATGGATTCCTGGGACTGGTAGTTTAGGGAGGGGCATTTAGAATTCTCAGCTAGAGAGCTCTAGTGCCTCACCGGTCTACAAATCCCAGGTTTCCACAGGATGCAGCCATGGCAGTTAAAGTGGAATAACAGTGCTATAATTCTGTGGTGTAAATGGATCTTCGGTGTCATGGGTTTAGCCATTTAGATGTTAATATGGCTTTCTTGGATGCTGCTGGACTCTAACTTACCAAAACCTTGACGAATGATGAAAAGGGCTGATAGAATTTGGAGTCCACAAGAGCAATTGTTAAGCCAGAAGTTCACCACTCTTGCTCTGTTTCCCAAAGTAAAGTTCAAACAGTATATGGTCTCATGAATTTAATTCCAGACTTCATGTTAATTTCCCCCTCTACAATAAAATATCCACAAGCAGCACTACTACTCGTAATTTCTGAATGAATGTGATTTCAACATGTTTTAAAAAATGAGATTTCGTATTAGTCAGTGTGCTCTAGGATAAAACTTTGTCAGAATCTCCCAAACAGTATTTATGTATGTATTGAATTTGAGGGAAGTTCTATATCCAGTCTAAGCTAATGAAGAGTCAGGTAGGTATGATGAAACAGCTCTACAGCCGCACAAACCCAGCTTGGTGCTGTGCCACATAAAATTAAATATCACCTTTAGCAACACTACTTTGTCTCTGCTTTTGTAGCACAAAACATGAATCCCCCTCAGTGTTATACAAATCTGATTAGCAGGTAAATCTGGCTTTGGAACAGAAAGTTATTTGTCACAGAAAGCTTCTTTTGTCTTAGAAGTTTGAAGCAATCTGTTTTCTCAGCCTACAAGTCCTTCCCTTGCCTGCTATTTTTCCATGCTGAATAGCAAAGCATGTTGTAATATTCTGAAGTGTTCATTTTCACCCTCTGAGACAAGGGAGTTTAATTACATTTCACATCACAGGACACGCCAGGATATCATGCTTTATTTTTCCAGACCAAAGTACTTTAGACAATTGAATGAAGTGCTTTCTTCAAGTTTCTACAAAGCCAGGGTGGGAAGAGATGGAAAAGGCATTCTTTTCCAGTTGGCGCTGATGGAGAGTAGACTTTAAAAGGGGAGAGGTAGAATGACAGATCAGATAGGTAGTGTCTCTCTTTCTCATTCTCATTCTCTCTCTCTCTCTCACACACACACACACACACACCCACACACACACATGTTCTAGGCCTTAACAGTGGTTACCAGTGTTTTCTTGAATGATGTGCAAGGAACAGAATTCTGGCTGTGGAACTCAGAGCCTATAAATGGCGGGTCCATAATGCATTTACTGAGTAGTCCCAGGGAAAATAGGGTCTCTCAGTCCCAGTCCCTGAGACAGGTCCAGTTGAAACATTTTACTGCTTGAGACAGAACAGTTAATGACACCCTTTATCCATCCAAGTCACATATTATAGCACCCAATGCTAGCCACATTATTTTGGCATAAATGACACAGCACCTATTCCCCAGGTCTGGTAGAGAGAGAAAAAATAGAACCACCATCTAATAAGGAATTTTTAAAAATGTCCCTTTCATGCCTTTTACCTTTTTGTTGAGCTAGCTATCTCACTGAGCCAACCTTACCATCACCTGTAAAGGCTCTTTGTGAAAACTCTCCATAAGACTGGGAGAGATCTGTAGGTGTTATAACCTACATACAGTGAGCATCTGTTCAAGCTATTTCAAATGGCCTCCACACACCTATCTGTTAAATGAGATTATGAAGTACCCAATCGGGGGGAGTCAGTTACGTTCACCCTCACTCAGTGGAATTCTCTTACATTTAAATTTACTGTTTCACTCCTTGACCAACAACCCCCCTCCATTTGAATGTTTATACTATTAGATTGTTTATACCAAGAAAGGAGCCACCAGGGATTGTAGTAACCACTGAACCATTGCATTAATCTCCCATGCAAGCAAAGCGATGCTCAAAATTCTACAACAAAAACTTCCACCAGATACAGAGTGAGAAATGCCAGATGTCTTAGCTGGATTCAGGAAGAGGCATGAGGCAAGATTCATACTGCAAACATATGTTGGATAACGGAGTGCACCACAGAATTTTAGAAGAAAACTCGCCTCTGCTCGATAGACTATAGAAAAACCTTTGATTCTGTAGATCATGAAAAACTAGGAATTACTGTTAAAGAAATGAATGTACCACAATATTTATCCTAATACATCACCTATATTCAGAACAAGAGGCCACCACTAGGAAAGAATATGGAGAAATACTCTATTTGTTTAACATTTTATCATTCTATTTGTTTGCATACAATACATGCTGAATGTATTGTATGCAAAGCTGTATTAGACTTGGATGAAGGAGGTGTGAAAATTAGAGGAAGGAACACCAACAATTTAGGATATTCAGATGATACCATACTATACCCACTACACAGCACATGAGCAGAGACAGAGAGGACCACAGAGGCTATCTGGAGGTTGTAGTGAGGAAGAATTGATGTTTCTTGTTCCTGCTTTGGACTTCTGCTTCCCCAGTAGAACTCGGCTCCTTGAAGGACTGAGACCCTAACTCAGCAGATACTGCTCACAATCTACCACAGTTGCCTTGCCTGACTGGGACATAAAAGCAGGACTCTTCTGGTGGCGGGTCTCCTGGCAGAGGGGTTGCTGCTGAAGGAACTTTGGGGTACATGAGGGTGAGGGCTGGCCCTTCTGCCTGACAGAGGCAAGAGTTGTTACCCACTTTTACCATCTGCCTCTCTGTATATTATACTGGTTGTTTTAACAGCAGTTGTGTTGTCTGCCCGACAAAGGAAGGATGTGTTTTCCAGATATGGTGAACAGATTTAGAGAGTCACAGAGAGCACTTTAGTCACAGAGAGCAGAAGGAGATACAGAGGAAGGAGATAATGGTAATGTCTTGGAAGAGGGGAGTGCCAGCTTCAGTAGAAAGTCCTGCCCCTTCAGACACAAAAGATACCCACCTTTGCTGAGTACAGACAATAAAGAGAGAGCCCGCACCAATCTCAGAGGATTTATAGCTGACAATAATTACTTAAGCAGCAGCTGCATTAAACTGCTGACCTATATAACGGCTGTCCTTCTCCTCTAGGAGTTGTCAGAGCATATCTGACCTTCCTGACTGCTGGATATATTGCTGAACTCCGCACCTGGCTTTGGATTACACTGACTGATGTTGGACTTGCTTGGCTTGGAATTATATTGGACCTTATTTATGATCTTGTGCTTACTGAATAAAAGTACAAAACGAGATGTGAGCAATTTGGTTTGTTTATTTGAGATCAGCTGTGCCGCCTGGACTGGAAAAGATAATGTGCCAACTGTGCCCATTCCCCTAGACATTGGATCTGGCCTATCTGGCCACAAAAGTACATGCCTTAGTTCCATCCCATTTGGGCTACCATAGTATGCTCTATGTGAACTGCCTCTGAAGAGTGTTCATAAACATCAGTTAGTTCAAAGAGCTGCAACCAGAGTGCTAAGTGGGACAGGTTATAGGGAACATAATACTCTCCAGTTAAAACAGCTCCAGTGGCTCCCAGATGTTTCTGGGCAAAATACGAGGTACCAGTTATGACTTATAAAGCCAGTTATGACTTACAAAGCTCAGGTCCAGGCTACCTGACAGACTGTATCTCCCTGTACTTGCCTGTGTGGCCCCTGAGATCATTAGGAAAGGCCCTTCTGTCAGTCCCACCACCATTGCAAACATGATTGGTGGGGATGCAAAAGATGGCCTCCTTGGAGGCTGCTGGTAGACTCTAGAACTCCCTTGCCAGGGAGGCCAGATGTCCCCCTCCCTACCCTTTTTATTCTGACGGGAGGGGGTACTGTATTGTTTTAAATTGTACTGTTTTTAATAGCTTTTAATCTTTCCAATTGCATTTTATTCCTTTAACTAGAAATTTGAATTCTTTTAATACTAAGAGTAGTTTAATCTACTATACAAAAGTCAAAGTTTGTGAGTGATCTTGTCTATTTGTCTGTGTCAGGCTGGCGGAGACCTCATATGATTGGCTGTGTGAGGTGAGAAGATCTCATATGATTGGCTGGCTGTGAAGATTCTATGGAATCCTGGGGTTGGCACTTCAGGGAGGGACCTTTAGAATTCTCAGACAGAGAGGTCAGGCCAGTTGCTATGATGATGAGGCCTAGCATCAAGGAGGAGGACAATGTATTCCCTCAGGAACCCAACCTCTATATGTTTCCAACTCTGAATACAGATTGGATTGGGGAATATGAGGAACAGCTACAGGTACTGAAATAGGCCGGATGCTATGAAGATGAGACCTAGCAGCAAGAAGGAGGACAATGTATTCCCTCAGGATCCCAACCTCTGTATGTTAATAACTCTGAATACAGATTGGACTGGAAAATATGGGAAAAAGTTACAGATACTGGAGAAGACAGTTTGCTGAGTTCTTAAGAGGAAAATAAAATCCCAGGCAACACTGGGTAAATATGCTAGTTCTATTATAAGATGTACTTTTTGTATGTTTTTAACTGTATTGCTCTTTTAAACTGCAAACTGCCGTGAATCACAATTCTGAGGGAAGGCTGGATACAAAAATTTAATAACAACAACAACATAAAATAGCAGACTTGGAACAGCTACTGAAGGAGTCAAGGAAGAAAGTGCAAGGCAGATTTACAGATGAACACTAAAAAAAACAAAAATAAGGACCATGTATCTTTCTGTACTCAGCATAGTCGTATAGGGAAAAGCAAAACAAAGTGAGGGAGGAGGAGTACAATGCTTCCCCTTGGCATTCCCATTGTTGAATGATGTGTTTTAGGTCTTAATTTACCAAATAATTTTTACAGCTGTTGTCTACAATAAGACTGGATATCCCCAGATTTTGTTTGACTACAACTGCCATTGGCCTGAACTGTCAACAGTGAGGAAGAACGGAGATGTAGTCTAGCGCCTAGAGGGCCATATATTCTCAATCCTGGATCTAAAGCAGTCATGGGCAACTTTGTACATTCCAGGAGCCAATTCTGTGCCCTGGATCCTCTAAGGGTGCACAAACTGTTGAAAACACAATGATAAAAGACGCCTAAAGAGGTCAGGGGTTCATTTGTAGTTTGGAAAACAGGTGTTTTGATGTTAAAGTACACAAAGAAGGCTATGAGCTATCAAAGAAGTTAATTACCACTCCTGGTGACTACAAGCAAGTTTTGCATAGAAAAAGGCTGTTGAGGGACACAAAAACAGCCTTAATGGGGCAGATATGGTCCCCAGGGCCACAGCTTGCCACCCTTGGTCCAAAGAGTGGAGATGAACATGCTATGATTCATGTGGATTGTCTTTCACCAGGACTGCTTATTTTCCCTTATATCTATTTCCATTCACGTTGTCACTGTCTCAATCCAAATAGGTGGAAAAATCTCTTTTATTGAATGGCTCATGACTTTCTATGAATCCTATTTCCTGAGGCGCCTCTTTCCTCTTTCCTGAGCAATCAAGCAGACACAACATACTGAAAATCCTTCTTCTCATACAGCTATGCCATCCACTGCTTTTTAGCTGTTTCCTTCCTTTCTGATAGTACTAAGTTGATGTTTTTCTTGATCGCTCTGAGGATTAAGATTTCAGACTTAGGTGATCAGCTTCACCTTAGTCATAAGGCAACAATACCCAGAAGATATTTGCTAAGCTTTTACTTTTCCTATGGGCATGTAAGGTCAGCTTCACTTTCCCTGCCATGCCATCCTAATGTTCTGAGGTTTGCTTTCATATAACACTTTATAACTCACCATGCATTATCATACCAAGTTATTTGCTGTTTGCTGCCATGTAATGCATGTAGTGTTTTGCTGGTTGATGCCAGGGGACTCTATTTTTCAAGAGGGTCTTTAATATTCTAGCTAGTATCTTCTTTGCCTAGTTATATGTGGCATGTAAGTTGCTTCTCTCTAAGACTACGTGGCATGTTCTCAGATCTAGGCAGCACCCACAGCTGAAATGACCTACCATTTTCAATAGTCATGGGGAAAACTATCAGTAAAACAATCTTTTCATGATTTATGAATGCTCCCTGGATTAAGTTTGCCAATTCCTGTAACAATGAAATTATTCACATATATAACTTTTACACTTTCTAATACGTGTCTTGATTTCGTGTACCCACAGTGAATTAACAATTCTGTACAATTAACAAATTCCAAACTTGTCTTACAATAAATTATTGCAGTGGTGAATCAAGCACAAGCAGTTTTTAAGCAGAGGCTGGATGGCCATCTGTCAAGAATGCTTTGACGTGGGTTCCCGCATGGCAGGCGGTTGGACTGGATGGCCATTGTGGTCTCTTCCAACTCCATGATTCTATGATTTTATAATTTCTCAGCTGCAAACCACACACTGTAAAACAGCTGGGGGAGAGGATTATGTTAAAATGGCAAATCATGCTTCCCAGATGCTTCTGGGTTGCAATTTGCAAGTGAAAGTTGGATGCTGTTGGGTGGGTGGCTGGGTGGGTGGGTGGGGGTGTTTGGCAGATATGGTAGACCTACAAGGCCACGCTGAGAGCTCTGGCAGAGGTGCACTCAGCCTACTGGCCACATTTTGTGTACCTTTATTTAATGTGACATCTGGCTGAAATCTGAATCTAACAACTATATATTTATTCATTCACTTGCTTGTTTAATAAATACCCTGTCTTCCTCCCAAGACCCAACTAGCAGAAACTTTTTCTCCTCCATGAGATCAGGTCTTCTAAGCCTGTATATGGGCATTTACTGTTTGGGCTGATCACTGATCGCATCTCAGTTTATACATGTGAGTGGTTTAAAACTGTAGAACGTTTAAAATAGGACAGATGAAAAACAATTTTGATGTTTAATACACTTTTAGACTTTAATATGCTTTTAGACTTCAAATTATTCTTACATTTTAAAATTGTTTTAAACTCTTCAAACTCATTTTACTGTACGTCAGCCTGAGACCCTTGGAAATAGGACAGGATATAAATATTTCATTAAAATAGATAAAAATAAATATACAAACCTCAACATGTACAGTATCAGTTTTACCTCCCTCCCAAAACTGCACAACTATCCAAACTACAGAAAACATAAAAATACATTTTTTACAAAAAATGTGACTACTGAATTCATGAAAATTTTACATTAAATGACTTGAAAATCCTATTTAGGATTATCAAGCAGAACACAATTCCTTTTTGGTGTAATATATACATCAAACAAACATGTGTGTATTGTCTAAAGGAGATGGAAGATCTCCCTTTGCCATGCTATTTTAACAAAGGAGTAACAAGGTGTTTGCCCTACCTACCTGGATTGGTGTACAGTTCACTCTCCACTGTCTTTCCAATGCACTGTAGTTTCACAGCTTGAAGAGATTCATCTGCATTTGTGATGGTTGGCAAGCTTCCTAGAGTATCACGCACCAAATTTGCCACCTCTCTCACGTCAAAAAGTTTCAGCAGCTCTGAATATACAGCTGGGAAGGAGTTCAGAAATACCACCTAAGGCAGCAAGAATAAGGAGACATATTATGTTTTAAAGATCAGAGGGGCAAAGATATGGACAGGAAACAAACTGGGGAGGGCATTATTTAACTGAGTCTGTTGCTAAATGTTCTTAATTTATCTACTTGACCAGACCAATCCAACTTTGGAAATCCCTCTTCTCTTCTCTTTTTTTCTTTTTCTTTTTTTAACGAAAAGTGATTTCAAATTGCATTATTGCTAATTAGCTACAGTTTTGAAAGGAAATAGAAAGATAAAATGACCACAGTTCAGAGGAATGAGAAGGACCATAGAATTTTTTTAAAAAGCTAATTGGAGGAAGCAGAATAGGGTGGAAGACTGATAATATTCTTGGAAGATACTAAGGAACAAAATGAACTCATAGCTCTGTAAGCCTGGCCAAAACCTTGATGGTGCTTGATTACTGCCAGATGTCTAATCCATCTTCTGCCATCAGCAAGTTGACAGAATAAGATGACAGCATATTATGTCACTATAGCTGAAAGCAAACCAGCAGCATTAGCTTATACTAGAAGCAAGACTATCTATGTCTGTTTTAACAAACAGACAATCTAAACATAGTTGTATCAACATGATAAATCAGCAACTTAAAATACTTACTTGGGCCTGAGACTTCCGGGTTTCAATGGCGCCGTGATCGCCAGAACAGCGAAGAGCTCTCGCTGATTCTGACACCCCGTGCGGATAACCGCCTTGTCAGACAGGCGGCAAGTATCCCCCGGTAAAGGGGATCCAAAGG
>CAOKZL010004321.1:0-34727 GCA_948472985.1 Iguana delicatissima
GCTGGGTGGGGTCTTAGAAAAAGGAAGCAGTGTTTTCTCTCTGTATTCAACCATTTGCTGACGTTGCATATTTAACTCATAATTGTGAAGAAAGCTCAGAAATTTTACTTTCTTTGAAATACAGCTCCCAGAATCCCCCAGCTCAGCCAGTAACGTTTCCAAGTTCTTCACAGCCAGAGTGATGTTAGGCTTTGTTGGAGAGCATTTGCTTCCCTATTGTAGGTATTGATGCATTCCATCTTTTTGATCTAGTGGTAATTATTTATTACTGTTAAATGCAGTATGCATTGTACCTTCTGACATAGTTGGTCTCTTTGTGCATCAATTGCAGAGACAATGAGTTGGACGGATTACCATGGTTCCGAAGGCGTGCTGTTGCATTCGTCAATGAAGCTCTCCTGGGTCTGACACTAGCTCTTGGTTGATCTGTCAGTGTCCTCCTAGAAACAATGCATGTACGATAATAGCAGAGAAAGGTGTGTTGTGACACTGATCGTCCTGATGTATGAGGTAGACAAAAACACCATTTTGTACATGCCACATTCCAATTATGCACCATGGTGCACTTGCAGCAAAATATAAAAGATTATTCAAAACCAAATAATGGAAAATACTTGTCTGAATCTACAATGTTAAGATCCCTAACACAGTGAAAAAAATACAAATTTTATTGGGATTCATTTGCATATAATTATTTTTAATCAGGAGACCATGGTAATCACATTTAAACTCCTTTTCCTTGGTTTGTTTTTCTTTAAATGATTCATTCATATATATTTGCCTCATCTTCCAGCTCCCTCCCGGAAAGTATTTTTTTCATTCAGTAGGGGCACCATTTTAGATGTCAGTGTATTGCAACAGAGAACATTCTCACCATATTTTTTTATTTTTTCCATGTATTTTTATTAAAAACAAAATAAACATTATAATGTAAATCAATAGTCATTCCAAGATACAATACAATAATAACAATATTCTTAAAATGTTATTCTTCCAAGCAAAAAAAATAAAGATAAATGTTATTTATAAGTAAATAGACTAATGCTACTCTTTTTATCTCCTGACTTCTTTCCATCAAGATATTGAGTGCTTCTCTGTATATTAGTTACCTTCAAGAAATTTATGTTACATGTTTTGTTTTGTTTTTGTTTATGCTTGGTCTTAGTTTATTTTCCCACCTCAGAACTTCTGTTAATCCACATCTGCCTAATTCTTACTGCTGTTTGTGGATTAATTAATATGTAAATTCATTTATTTAAAAAAATTTTTTTTAAAGAAGAAAACATTGTTGGTGATATTCCAAATTAAACTGCAGGTGGAGAGAGCATGTGTGTATAGGCAGGGGGAAGCATAATTTGGATCTTAATAAAAATTAATAGAAGGATGTTCACAGAATTTTTCCTGTCATTTCTTCCTTGGTGCATATGCCTGAACCCCACAAATACTCTTCCCCTGAATCATATGACATGTTTTGAGCAGTTCTTCTAAACTTCTGGGAGAGAGGCAAGTGGAAACCATGGAGCTGAGTGGAGGAGGGAGAAGAGATTATTTAATTACCATAAACTTCTTTGATTTCCATTCCTTTTTCCTAGAATCCAAGGGACCTTGCCAAGAGTATGCAGAGTTGTTGCTCAAAAGTCCTTGTACAGTCTTCACAATCCAGCTTCTAACTTCCATGTAACCTCAGTGAATGACTACAGCTGGAAGTAGGGTACCAACACCAGGATCAGGAATGGCACCAGCATAAACTATAAGCTTTAAAAGTTCATAAATATTTTACACTATGTACTGATACTTCTGCCAAAGAAGATGTGGGCTGTGGTCATTAAACAGATTGGTCTGTTTGTCTGTTTTACCTTTAGAACAGGCTTTTGCAGCTGAAGCCCATGATCCCTCTCCCTGTTTTTATCCCCACAGGAATCCTTTGAAGGAAGTAAGGCAGAAGGATGGTGGCAGATCCAAGGTTACCCAGTGAACTTCAGAGATGTGAAGATTTTAACCTGGGTCTCTCTCTATCTGCCACTAATCCAGTACTCTATTCATCATGTTACTGGGCTGGGATTCTGTTTTCCTCCCTTCCATGGGAGTTTGTTGCAAAAATAAGTCAGGATGTCTTTCTTTCTCTTTGGGGTTATATAACATTTGTACAGTGCTGCAGCAGTCAACAGTGGAAATGTGAGACATGGAAAATTAATAGAGGAAAGTACCCAGCGGTTTTAGTACTTTCCAGTGCTGTTTTGCTGGTGAATTTATCTATCAAAGCCAGCTTTTTGTGACTTTGTGATTAAGCAAACGCTGAAAAATGCCATCTAATTTTAAAATCAAGATGTTCTATGGAATGTCTACAAACATAGTTAGAGTGTAGTCTTATACTCATTTATATGAACTTACACTTTCCTTATGCCTTTGGCAGACATTCTGTAGAAATGGCAATTACACCCAGAGGCTTCTTATTTTGAGGGACTGACAAACTGAAGCCCTTTCCGCACCTTACCTTCTTCTGGCGCTGGGGTGCAGGGATCGCACGAGCAGCCTCTGGCGAGAGGCTCTCGTATCCCTGCTGCTTCAGCTCCGCATGAGCTGCCTGCTTGCGCGAGAGCTCGCCTCTTCCTTACACAGTGCAGCCTGGGACCTTCCCAGGCTGTGCTGGGGCAGGAAGTGCAACCGGTGTGGCTCCAGAGGCTCCACATGCCAGGTAAGTGTGCGTGGGGCCCGGGAGCAATGCGCGATCATGCACCATTTCCAGCCCTTTCCGCAGGGCATTTGCCATGCGAAAGGGCACCTGGAGCATTGTACGATTGTGAGGAGTGATCTGCATGATGCACTCACAATCGCGCAATGCTCCAGGGACCGGCAGGCACCGATCACGCACCTTTTCAGTGCGTGATCGCACATTGCTCCCAGGCCCCACGTGCACTTACCTGGCATGCAGAGCCTCCGGAGCCGCGCTGGTCATGCTTCCTGCCCCAGCACAGCCTGGGAAACTTCCAGGCTGCACTGCAGAAGGAAAAGGCAAGGCTCTCGCATGAGCAGGCAGCTCATGTGGAGCTGAAGCAGCAGGGACGCAAGAGCCTCTCAACAGAGGCTGCTTGTGCGATCCCCGTACTCCAGCGCCGGAAAAAGGTAAGGTGCAGAAGGGCCTTCAGCTTCTAGCTGAAAATGAAAAGGTGTATGATCAGTGCCTGCTGGGCCCTGGAGCATCATGCAATTGTGAGTGCATCATGCAGATTGCTCCTCACAATCGCACAATGCTCCAGGTGCCCTTTCGCATGGAAAATGCTGTGCGGAAAGGGCTTGAGATGAGAGTTTGAAGGGAGTATGGATGGTCAGGAACTCCTGTGAATGATATTGGGGGATGGAGGTTGTGCTGGGGTTCCTGGTCAGCTGCATTTTGTGCATATCTGTTGTATAGGACTGTGCCATCAGTGATTTAGAATTTTCTCCCAAAGCACACATATAAAGCAACACAATAAGAATAATCAGTCATGCAAAATAGTAAGGGTGCATTAGCCACAAAAAAGCAATATGAAAATGAGAGGCACTTGGAAGGGGGCTTCTATCCGAAAGTAAACATCTGGATAAGAATCTTGATGCTTCGAATACATAGAGATTTCAAACTGGGAAGCTGTTGTTGTTCATTCAGATAAACAATGGTCTCTGAAGAAATGTTATCCAGCTTTGACTTATCTACTAAAAAGAAAAAAAGGCATAGGAAAAAGTGAAGCTTGGAAAAGTGACCTTTTAGATGACAACTCTCAGCATTCCCAAAACAGTTTGATCATAGGATTAGGGGAATTATGGTCCAAAAAGTAACATATTCCTCACAATTTCAGTGATAAACAAAAGATAAATGATTTCTGCTTGTAGGAATAAGTGAGACATCCCATTCTTTCATTCTCTGTTTTTCTATCCAATGTGTGTATTACTTGTAAACATATATATTTATATGTAATTCTAGCAGGGCCATATGTACCATTATTGGGAAACCTTTACCTCTAGGTCAGTGGTTCTCAACCTGTGGGTCCCCAGATGTTTTTGGACTTCAGCTCCCAGAAGCCCCAGCCACTATGGTCAATGCTCAGGGCTTCTGGGAGCTGAAGTCTGAAAACATCTGGGGACCCACAGGTTGAGAATCACTGCCCTAGGTGGTGACAATGTCATCATGAAGCTTGATTATGGAGTCATCTTATGTGGCAAAATAAGCTTCTAGACCGTGGGATCCTGGCTGGAGAAAACATGCTTCCTGAGAATATGTATATTTGCCATTATAGAACATAAGTTTTTTTCTGGTATAGTTATAGATTATGAAAAACTGTTAAGTTCGGAAAATTTTAACTGTTGTCCTTTAAGAGGCAAGCTCAGAAGACATGAGAGGTCATGTTGGCTTTCATTTTGGATCATAAGCTAACAGGACCAGTTTGTGGTTTATGTTCCTACCTCGGCACCCAAGACAGTCTTGAGTCCATTTCAATTCAACCGTTGTGTTTCTTTGAGAGCAGATGTTGCTTTGTGTCCTGGGAGTTTTTAATCATATCAGTTGTAGGCATATATGTGCTGTTTCCCATATTTAAAAGTAAGTCATATCATTATTGTTGCATTTTATTTTTTTGTTCATGTTTCTGTTGTTATCATGGAGACTGAGACAGGGAAAAAATGATTCAGTCTAATTCTTGGAATTCACTTTCTTTTTTTTTATTCTCAAGTTAAATTAAATGGCAGCCTTGAAATTTGAGAAACACTTTGATAGACTATTGCTTCCACTCAGGCCCATTATTTGTACAGTCACTAGAAGGCAAGACTGCTGAAAAACACTACAGGTTAAGTGAGCTGTTAATCCTAGAAACCAGGTGCAAATTTTGTCAATATATAACATGTTTATTTGGGGATTATAACAGACATCACAGCATCCAGATAAATAATGGACCTGAGCAATCACAGGCTCCCTTGGTAGAAGGTTGGGGAAAATATTTAAATTATTCCTCAAATTTTACCCTCCATGATAGTTTTCAACATATCACTTTACATGATATATGTAATTGGAGAACATGAACAAAAGCCTTCCTTCTGGCATTAAAAGGAATGGCTGCCATTTGCATTTGAGGACAGTGGGAGAACGCATTGTTTCTCTGAAGTACCATCTCCTGCATGTACAGAACCGAGCAGCTTCTTGCAAGGAGTCCAGGGTGTGGGAGACTCAGTGCAGAGGTAAAGCGTTCCCATATGGACTGTGGTGCACCTCATGTTAAGTAATCTGTTGTACAATGAAACTATGGTTTAGGTCAGGAGTAGACATTCTGAGCAGGTCTGAAGGCCAATACTTTGTTCTAGGGACCCTGGTTGTCATCATCACCATCATCATCATCTGGATAGTGTCACTAGCTGTTGTGTTGTATTTATTCAGTTCACAGGTTAGCAGCCTTCCAGCTGTTGTTGGGCTGTGCCTCCCAACATTCAACAGTCCAACAGTTCACAGGATATCCACCCCTGGACTTGACAGATGGATTATAGTCAGTAAAGAAGTTTTAAAAAAAGATGAGTTCTGTAGTTGGTTGGCAGGAGAAAACATTGACAGGTACTGAGAGTGCACTGTTAGCTTTTGAGAGGTTACCTCTTGTTCCCACATGCTCAGTTTGCATCCTTTAATTAATTAAATTTTCAAGAAATATAATGTTTTAAATTCATTCTCCTCCCAAAGTTATTGACCCCAGAATAACCATCCTTGACATTTCTTTATACCAGGGGAAGTAAAGGACATAAAACAATATGAATAGAGGAAGGTGGTGTTGATTTTTAATACATCCAGAGTTGCACTGTTTAGCCTGAGTCTGACCTACTGTTTGCTCATACTGTGAATATTAGTCTGGCAATAAATTCAAAAAAGATAAGGAGCAGAGGAGTAAATAAAACTAAGCTAGTAATGCAGAATGCTCAAATGTCAGGGGTTACTTTCCATTGTATGTTCCGATTGAAAGATAGCATAGTTCCGATCTTGGTTGTACTTGTGAATAGATCATTTTTATTAGTAATTATTCCAAGTGCTGATCCAGAAAATATCATAATTCTTGAGTTCTAACTGTTAGTAACTGGAAGAACATGCTATAGCTGAGATTCATGGAATCATTTTAAAAAAGGAAGAAATTAACCTTATTCGTGCTCAAGTTTGTAAAGTGATCATGTATGAGAGAGCTCCATTTAACAATATAAATGGACTGGATATTGAGACTTGACACGTTAGTCCCCATGGTCTAAATCTGGACTTAGAATACATCCATTACATTAAAATGTAAGTTTTCACATATCCTCTATTTTTTCACTATGCTCTAGATCTCATGTTATAATTTTTGTTATTTATACATTGTCTCTTTTCTTTCTTTCATCTTTTAACAACTCCTGAAGAAGTTCATTAAATACTATTAGGTCAGCCGGCCTCTCCCTAAACTGCAAACCCCAGGATTCCATTGGATGTTAAAGTGGAATAGTTGCGCTATAAGAGTGTAGTGCGGAAATGACCAAAATATCTTCTCTACTTCTCTTCTACTGTTACCGGTCCTCGTTGGTTTTTATGTATAGAACCACCAGGTATATGGCTAGAGATTAAAGAGAAACGAAACAAAACAAAGCATAGTGCATAGCCATTTGCTGGCTGCCAAGTGTTTTCTGATTGGTAAGTGGCTCAAGAAGAAGGATGGTAAGATGATAGTTTTCACATGCTGCAGTGATTAATTGCTGTTCAGTTCCTCTCTAGAAGCACTCTCTGCTACAGCTTCTCCCGTACTCTGTGGTGCTGGCAATTGTCAGCTGGCCTCAATGCCTATAAAGCAGGGATGGGCAGCCTTTTAATCTTGAGAGTGCTAGGCCCCTTTTGCACCTTACCTGTTACTGACATGGGCACACAGGGATCATGTGAGAAGCCTCTCGCAAGAGGCACTTGTATCCCCTCTGCTTCTCCTCTGCACCAGCTCCATGCTGGCCAGAAGGAAGTGGGAGGGCTCTGCCTCTTCCTTCTGCAGCGCAGCTGGGTACTTTCTTAGGCTGCGCTGGGGGAGGAAGCATGATGGCCATGTCTTCGGAGGCTCCACACGCAAGGTAAGTGTGTGTGGGGCCTGGGAGCGATGCATGATTGCACATCATTTTCAGCAACAAACCGAAAATGATATATTGCACAATCACCATCTACTGGCCTCAGCAGTGTCATGCAACTGCAAGGACATCATGTGAATTGGTCCTTGCAATCACACAATGCTCCAGAGGCCATTTCGCATGAGAAATGGAGTGTAAAAAGGGCCCTTGACTTAGCATCTTTTGCATGCCTTTACTCACTACTGGCTGGTTTGCATCATGGCAACTTGTTTTATTGTTATTTTTTTTCCACATCCTTGCTTTTTCTGTATCTAATCCACAAACACTTTTTTTTCCTTTTCTCACTCTCTTTGTCAAGGTCAGAGACCTGGGCGGCGAGCCAGCCCAGAGAAAAGAGTGGGAGAGCCAGCAAAGTCCAGCTGGGAGGAGACAAACAATCACTTACTCAAGGAAGTTTATTTACCAAAGCGCCAAGGGAGGCCATAGTCAGAGTTCCAAAGTCAAGAGTCCAGAGATCAATTCAAGGTATCAGGAACCAGGTGCTGGGAGCAAGGTACGGACAAGAGGAGGGCTTGTAAGAAGTTTGCCACAAGCAAAGGGAAGCTTCCAGGCAGGCAGTTATATAGCCCCAGGCACAGGTGTGTCTGGTCACTGCTTCTTAAACTTAGCCAAGGAAGCCTCCCTTTGCACAGCCCTCTTGAGTCTCCGCCTTGATTGGGGACTTACTGAACCAGGCTCCAGAGCCTCTTCAAAGTTGGATCCCTGTTGTTCTAAAGGAGCAGGTACAGAATCAGATCCCTGTTGCTCTAACGGAGCAGGCAGAGGAATGTCCGCACCTGCTTGGTCCATGGCAGCAGAGGGAGCTCTTGAGCTGCAGGACTCTTCTCCAGCCAGAGCCACAGGGACCAACAGCTGCTGCTCGCCATCAGCACCTCTGACAGGGGCTTCAGTTATCACACTCTCTGCCATTACATCATGCATTTGATAATGCACAAGTAATTTGTAAGTAAAGCTACTCTTATATGGTGGCGCAGTGGTTAAATGCCAGTACTGCAACCACAAGGTTGTGAGTTCGATCCTGCCAGGCTCCAAGGTTGACTCAGCCTTCTATCCTTTCGCAGGTCAGTAAAATGAGTACCCAGCTTGTTGGGGACAATTAGCTAAAATACTTTGTAAACCGCTTAGATAACACTTAGTTGATAGGCGAAAACTAAGCTTGCTTTTTTCTGCTAGATCCTGGATGGGTGAGTAGACATGGGAGTGCTTGTTGTTCAGCTTCTGCTTTTGCCAATTTAATGGCCATATTTGAGCAATACACTACTGTTTTTCAGAACTCAGTGAAGAGCTGCATGCAGTGTTAGCTGTGGGGCATGGTAGAAGCAAAATACTCATGAACAAATGTTTATGTGAACATACACATTTCTCCTACCCACTCACATATCACTGTACAAAGACGTAGAGCTTTCAACATTCTCCTGCTTTCCAGTGTACATCTAGAGATCACTGGAGAATGGTGTGTGTGTGTAAAAATTTCTCCCATCACCCTGACATTTCCACAGAGGTTATTCTTTGCCTACCATTCTTAATCTCAGTTGAACTGAAATCACTGGAGGGTGGCCAAGGAAAGCCTTCTGATGACATTGCTGTCCCAGTGGCAGTGGTGGCTGGTGGGTTCCATGTCACTGGTGAATATCCTCTGGGTTCTAGTCTGAATTTTAAAGAGCGGGATAAAGTACTGAAGCTATTTTGGGAATAGTGTAACCACATTGGCTAGCAACTTCAAATTCAGATTAAAGCCCAGAGCAGAGCCATTGGTATGGAAGCCACCAGCTGCCACCACTGCACTGCTCAGTGGTTCTAATGCTGGGATATTCTCTTTCTCCCATTGCCACTCAGCTAATTAACAGGGCTACAGGGAAGTACAAGTGGAGTTCCCAGGCATTACAGCCTATCCCTGCTATAAAAGCTTCTATGCCACCTGCCTATATTTGTATAAGTGGGAGATATGTTACTGGACTTACTATGGATAACAAAAAACACAGATAAAGGCAAACACTATTTTTTTCAATGAGCTGAATGATGTAGGTTTCGGGACAAATATGGAGCTTGGAAGGGAGGCCCTGAAACTGGACAGAACTTTAGAATCATAGGGAAAGAAGACTTCGTAGCCATTATTTTCTGTCCTAAGCTACGGCACAAGTGCTAAAAACATAAAAAAGAGTATTTTTTAAACACAAGTAGCTTCCAGCCTCCCTGCTTAAACCATACCTTCCAACATTTCACAGATGAAAAGTTGGACACTTGTGGCCAAGATGACAAAATTTATTAATGATGAAGAACACATAAGTTAGGAGAGGTTGCAGCAGTTAACTTTTGCCTGGGTCTATTGGGAAGTTTAGGATTCTGCCCCTTCTTCTCCTCTCTCCTCTGCTGAGATAATTGAGTGCAAAATGCTTTTGGACTTTGAACTCAGTTTGCAGCAACTGAAGTTACCTGAGAACAAAAGGGAAAATGGAAGGTGGAGGAGGAGAGAAATCAGAACCTTTAAAAGGCAACTGAAATGATGGGACACCAGAGGATTAACTGTGTCTGTCCCTTGCAAATCAGGTCAGTGGGAGAGTATACATACACAGCCTGACCTGGGCTCTTTTTGCATGCCAGTCCTGTTGTGAAATGGCCTCGGGAGTGTTGCATGATTGCGAGGACCATTCCACATGACGTCCTCACATTTGTGTGATACTCCTGAGGCCATTGGGGGTGATCACGCATTATATCATTTTTGGCTCGTTGCCGAAAATGATGCGCGATCGTGCGTCCCTCTCGTGCCCCACCCGCACTTACCTTGCGTGTGGAGGCTCCAGATGTGGGCCATTGAGCTTCCCCCCCAGTGCAGCCTGGGAAAGAACCCCACTGCACTACAGAAGGAAGGGGTGGAGTGCTCACACTTCTGTCTGACCAGCACGGAGCTGGTGTGGAGGGGAAGCGGGGGGATGTGAGTGCCTCCCGGATGAGACTTTTCGCACAATCCCAGTGTGATGCCAGCGGCACAAGGTAAGGTGAGAAAAGGACCCTGTTCAAGTTGCACCAGAACAAAAGGGAAGATGGCTGACAACAGGAACTACAGTGGAGTGGGAGAAGAAGAAATCATACCCTCTCTGGCACACACATATTCCACAGCTCAGAGCTGGCCCCAGTGGTGAGAAGAATGATTCAGTAGCCTGAGATGCAGATTCTAGGTATGAAAAGGCAACAAAATCTTCAGGATTACTGTGATTGTATTTTTATTGGCAGAGATTTAGAGAAAGTTCTTCAAGTGTAGCTTTGCTGAAGGGCTGGCTGCTTGATGCTCTATATCAAACAACAAAATATCTTTGGCCAGCCCTATTATAACTGGGAATCTAATTAAAAAGATGAAGCGGTCCTTTAGACTGCAACATCTGTGCTTCTGAGAGCTGTTGAAGTGAGATTTGCTGGAAAGGGGTAACAAAATGCTACACAATGTTGCTCAGCAGCTCCTGTTCACACTTTGTATGCTGAAATGAAGCCTCAGAGTTGCACATTCCAAGAGCTACTCTGAGCTTGGAAATCCATTACATCAACCCTCAGCCTTTCATACTGACCGAAAAAGATAAATAATACATTTTACAGAACAGAACACATTGGAGACTCACTTATATTTAGCTCTGTACGCTTTTCAGCATATGGGCAACCAAATCGGCTAATAGCAAATAGAAGTCTTAATATAGTTTGACAGATGATTAACAAAGGCCATTTCCACACTAGCCTCTTATAGTGCCATTACTCCACGTTCAACATCCTATGGAATCCTGGGGTTTGCTGTTTAGGCCTAAACTGCAAACCCCAGGATTCCATAGGATGTTGACCGTGGAATAATCGCACTTTAACAGGCTAGTGTGGAAATGGTCAAACGTGGATAATCCTGTTGTAAATGTAGTCAGTTCTTTCTCTATCCTCCTTTCCTTTTTCTTCTAGTTTAGGTTTCTTCATCTCATCAGGCTTCAAGCCAAATCTGTGTTCTTGAATACAAGTTAAGAATAGATTAGGACATTTTTGTAGTGATGGATAATGTTTTTCTGTTGACCTTGCCCTGCATTTCTACTTTCCCCTTTAATTCCAGGAGGAGGGAATTCCTGAACCCTTGGGAAATCCCAGTTCTTCTCCTTCACACTTGCATGCGTCTTATAATGATTTTACAGTTTTTCTCAGCTAAATAATAAGAGGAACTAGACAGGCAAAGGTCATAGGAACTTCTGATTGTTATAAAATCATCTGTGCATCTGCAAGTTTAAATTGGATTTTACCAGTCAATCTTTCACCCCAAGCTATATTTATATAAAGATGCAGAGAAAGAGGTTGGAACCTCTTAGTTATCTTCACAAATTAAAAATTGTGCAGGGCTATTTGAGAAAACCCATGTCACCAGATATAGTTAAAAAAGGAATAGTAGTACCTTTGGGAAAGTACAGTGAGTCCTCAACTTTTGTGGTGGTTGGAATGCAAGACCCTCATGAAAGTGGAAAATAATGATTAAAAATATAATAATGAACACTATTTTTTTAACCTGAGAACACTTCCCTAGGAATATCTAGGTCCTCCAGTGCAATTCTATGGTCCATTTCCAGTGGAAGTGGACCATAGATCACGCTGGAAGACCTAGCGATTTCTAGAGAGATTTTTTTTTTCCTGTAGCAGAGGCAAATTGGGCAAGAATTTTTTTAATAAATAAATTGAATAGATAAAATAACCCACAAATACTCAAATCCGTGAGTGCTGAACCTCAGAAAGTAGAACGCTCGCTGTATAGTGATGTTGGAGTCATGAGTTATTAGTACAGACTGGATTTAATATTCACTTCTGTATTTTTTGTTTATATTGCACATTGGCTTGGAGGCATGGAAAGAAAATTCCATCAAAGAATGAAAAATGAATAGCAGGTACACTTTCTCCTTCACATGTTGAAGACAGGTTGGAATTGTATGATGATCACCGTAACTTAGTTGGATTGTTTGTTTAGCTCCCAGATTGGTTAGGTATACTACTGACTGACTCACAGGGTGTTTTGCTGTTGCTAACTGCCATCAAGTTAACTTTGACTTATGGTGATCCTATGAATTAGAGTCTTTGAATTCATCTTGTCATTAAGAGACTCTGAGTCATCTGGAATGCATCTATCCACCTGTAAGTCAGTTTTCCTACTGCCTTCTACCTCAGCAAGCATTATTGCCTTTTCCAGTGAGTCATGTCTTCTCATGGTATGTTCAAAGTACAACAGTCTCAGTTTAGTTATCTTGGCTTCTAGGGAGAATTCAGGCTTCAGAGGACGTTTGCCATTGCCTTCCTCTAAGGCTGGCAGAGTGTGACTTGCCCAAGGTCACCTAATGGGTTTCCTTGGTGAAGCAGGAATTCAGGACCCTGGTCCTCCTGAAGTCCTAGTCCAATACTCAAATCACTAGGCCACACTAGCTCAACTAACATTCAGATTACAATAAAGTGAGTTAAGTTGAGGCCATCTTTTCAGCCAACTTCTGTAATCTCTGCCTTTAATAAAGGACTTACTCTGTAGCAGGCAATAAATCTTCATGCTGTTAAAAGTTCTATTCATTATGGCCCTTTCTGCATAATGATGGCATCCTGGCATGGGGATGCAAGAGAAGCGGGACCATGATGATGCTCCTGCGTGGTGTCATCATGGCCCCACCCTTCTCGTGTTGCCACCCAGTGTGATCTCAGGGTATATAATTATGGAGAAACTCCACCAATGACCCCTGATTGTGTGAGCCTTCTGTTGCAGCCAGCCATGCAGAAGGGCTAGAAGCACGATCTATGTGCTTCCTCCCCTACTGCAGCATGGGAAGTAGGCTGGCTGCAGTCTAGAAGGACAGTGTGTGTCCCTCATGCTCCCTTCTGCAGGCAGCTGGTTGTGTGTGGAGAGGAGGGTTAGGAACACACTCCCATCCCAGCAGACATGCTGCCAGGATTATGACAGGATGACATGGGAGAGTGTTGTTGTGTGGAAAAGGCCTAAGACCTGTCCACAAACATTTTGTTAAAGCCACAGTTAGAGAGACTGCTGTCTGAGAAGTTGGCAACTGTGTTGTTAGTACTAACTGCAGTATGATGAACAACATGTTGAAGGTATGGATATAAAGATCCAGAATGGTGTAGTGGTTTGAGCATTGAACCACAACCTTGGAGACTAGGGTTTGTTTCCCCACTTGACCATAGAAAAGCACTGGGGGACCTTGGGTGCATCCCACATTCTGATTCTCAGAAAACCCTGTGACAGGGTAGTCTCAGGGCTTCCATATGTTGGAAATGATTTGAGAGCACACACCACTAACAACAACAATGTGGATATAAACATTTCTTCATGTCAGCAGGCAAAGTAAATAATCTCTTTCTTCTCAGAACAATTTGACAAGGTGGGGATTTTTTAAAAATCACTTTAATTAAAAAAAAAACTGTAGAGAAAAACAGTACAATCAGACTGTGCAAAGCACATGATAAATCCTATGCAAACACAGGCTTTTTCCAGAAGCACCTCTTTTTCACTGGACGTTTGAAACCTTAACTACAACCTTGATGAAGCTATGAAGAGGAGTGTCTAAAATCACCAGAGATTTTGAAGGCATTTTTACTAGGCTTGTGAGACTGCACAGGCTTCCTCTTAGTCCTGGCAGATTAGGAGAAAGATTTGTCCAATCCTACTCGCCACAAAACAAAGCAAAACCCTTGCATTTTTATTCTCATTCCTCTGGCAGGAAATTTTGACAAGGTGTAGCTTTCCTTTGTGATTTTTTTTTTAACATAGCAATGAGAAAATTGGGAAACTAGAATTTGGGGGGATAAGTATTTCTTTTTACAATATTCTTTACATCCCTAGCTGAGAGATATTATATGCTGTTTGCTTGATGGTTGCCGTGAGACACCAAGGAAAGCTAAAGGTTATACCACATATCCCGTTTATCATAACAGGAAAATATTTCAACACATTACAGCCAACAGTTTTGTTCCAGACACATGGAATGACACATAGCCAACATCTGTTCTTCCATCAGCACTTTGACAGTTCCACTCAAATTTTAAACAAGTTGATGGAAAATGCTAGTTAAAAAAAAATGTTTTCCATACAGGAAAAGCTGTGTATGTATGTAAAATGATCTCTCTATTTCCAAAGCAGCTCTCTATTTATGCTTCAGAATCATTAGAGTTGGCATTTAAAAAAGAATAATAATAACATTTCCATCTCTTCAATGTTTTTCACCTTGCCCACAGGTAAAAAGTGAGGCGAAGTGTGTGAGGTCTTACCAGGAGAGAGTAAAGTACAACAGCACATTTTGGCTGATTTCATTACTGTTTGTTCTGGCAACCTCAGGAAAATATCAGTGACAATGCTTCTCTTAAAACCTTGGGAAAGGGTCACAGCAAAAAAAGCACCTCAAATGTGAAGTGAAAATAGATGTGAGGAACAAAGCACACAGAGTGACCAGACAAAAATCCCCTCCTTTAATGGTTTGTGCAAGGCTTAATTTTGTCAGGTGTGTCTTGGAGTGTCAAATAGTGTTGGCACTTGCAGCGTTCATCAGATCCAAATTAGGCACATGTCAGCACTTGGAATTATAGCTCCCATAATCCCCTATTCAACCTGGCCACTGAGTGTGCTCATTCTAACAGCTGTAGTTCAAAAAAAATAAGTTTTATAAGCACACCCAAAACTTTCAAACCTGATCTAGAGATGTGGTGGAACAGAAAGAAATTAGAAATGAGGTGGTTGTATGAGTTTTATTACTCCTAACAACAGTTGATCAGACCAGTTCTTGAGTGTTGCCATGTGATGTAAGCTCCCTGCAAGCTTAACAGGAGCAGAACAAAAGAGTTCACTGGGCTACAGCCTTTCTCCTAGATCTGACAGGAGTTTTTTTCCTGTTCAGTTTGGAGAGATATTTATAACTGGAAGAAGTTGTTTTTTTTTTAAAGTTGCATTTTCCACCCCACCTGCAGGAAATGGAGCAGTCTACTCACCGAGTAGGTTATGCCACTTTTGCACATTCTGCTGCATGTGCAGGCAACGCTTGAACTGGTGAGAAACTCTGGCTCTGTTTCATGTTTCAGACATAAAGTGGAAGGAATTTACAGGAAGCTGCAGCTGTTGAACACCTTCCTCTGGGTGCTTCCACATTCGTCACACCTACCACATTCAATGGGGAGTCAGCAGGCCTCTTTCACTCTCATTTTATGTGGCAGCTACACAGTCACCATCCAGCAGAGCTTGGGGAAGGTTTCTTTTTGGGGAACTAGAACTCTCAAAATTCTCCAGTGTGAAATTCTGGGAGTTGCAGTTCCTGAAAAACTACTTTTTCAGACTTTGGTCTTGAGATAGGATTTTGCAATTTTCAACTTTTGGCATCTGTCTTTTCAAAAGACGGATGTTGACAAGCTTTTAAAGGAATCTTGTGATGTGTGGTAAAATGCTTTCCAGACATGAAATATTAGAGACATGCTAACTGAATCAGGAATGGGGAACTCCCATCAATCCACACCAGGTCAGTCACTGGGGAAGCAGGGAATGAGCTGTAGTTCAGCAACATCTGAAAGGCCCCAGACTTGGCTTCAATTAGTGTTTCACAACTGTTAACATTATAAGACTATTTTTTAAAAAAATGTCTGCCATTTGCCTGATTGGTTACTACTGTTTTAGCTAATTAAACATTTAAAAATTGGAACCCTGGGGTGATTTACTCTATGGTAATACTCTTTTACACTGCCATAATGTACTTTTAGAAAGGGGGTGTGGGCAGGAGCAGAAGGGGAAGGCATGAAAGCTCCTTTCCTTTTGGGAAAGAAAGTTGTCCTTCAAGCTTCTAAACCACCTTTGTCACGTTGTTGTTGTTGTTATTGTTGTGTGCCTTCAAGTCATGTCTGACTTACGGAACCCTAAAGCAAACCTGTCATGGGGTTTTCTGGGGCTAAGAGTGTGTGATGTGCCCAGGTCACCCAGTGGATTGTCATGGCAAAAGCAGGGAATTGAACTCTGATCTCCAGGGTCATAGTCCAATGTTCAAACTGTTGCAGGAGCCCAGAGACCACAGAGACCACAGAGCAAGAAAAAAAATAATTTATTACGCGTGGGCTTTTGGCTGGATTTCTCCAAAAACCAAAAGCCCTGAATTCAAGTTTCACAGCTCTTTTATAGACAAAGTTCACAGCATACACAAAGATCACAGCAAAGATCCCCAGGCATGTCTCTTTTTCCGCCCCTCCGGAGTCCCCAAATAGCACATGCTGTTACTAGCTAATTACCCCTGCACTCAGACCTCGGAACACACCGGCTACATGACAAAAAACAACATCCTAGCTACGTGATACATTGGCTCTCTTTACCTTTTTACCCTTCTTAAATCTTTCTCCGTTCCTCTGACCTAAGCCCCTAGCTTTTCTTTATTTCTACTTTATTATTTCTAATTCATACCTATATCTTTTCCCCCCCTTAAATGCATAATTTCTAAACAATTATAGGATTTCGTGATGTTATATATAAAACAGTGTCAGGCTGAGCCATCAAAGCGTACAGAGCTGCTGCCTTACTAAGTAATTTGAAGCATATTACTTATACATTGTATAAAACAAGGAAAGCATATACACAAAAAAGGAAATTAGATTACTGGCAACAAAATTACAAACAATGCTTTTAGCCAATTCAGGTTTGGTAACCAAGATGTGAGCCACTTCCACCAGCTATCACCCCCCCTTCATTTATATCCTTTACTACTTCGTGCAGTTTGTTAATTTGTGCTTCTATCGTGTTGCTGTTATCAGACAAGTTGAAACAGCACAATTTCTGATGCTTTTCACATCCTACATGATGGAGAAGGAAGAGATAGTCAACCCCTCCCCGTTTTTTCCAAAATACAGCATTCCTTAGTTCCCGCTGTTCTTTGTTAAGCAAGGATAATGCTTTGGAAGTAGCATTTATACTTTTGACTAGCGAAACAGGCTAATCTTTTTATTTCTATTCCGTCCTCCAAAGCCAATCCTGTTATTCCAACCAGGGAGAATGCTAACGCTATTTTCCCCTTTTGTCCGCCCATAAGTGTGACTGGCCGTCACAGTTTTCATCTAGAGGGGCGGCTCTAGCTCTACGGTCTCGCTTCTGAGGCCATGGAGGAAGGACTTTTTCCAAACGGCTAAGGCAGCAAGGTTGAGTGTCAGACAGATAGGCTGGTATGTATGACCAGGTTCAGACCCACAGGTCCAGAACCAGCCATGGGGGAAAAAACATGACCTTGGTAATAAGATATTTTTGGATCTCCTTGCAAGGAATCGGAGGCCCGGAGCAACCTTGCATTGGCTATTCTTACTCCAACAATTTATCATGCACGCGCAGGTAGCATTGGCTCCTGCTACTATAGGAGTTCGTAAAGTGAACTCAATTAGGGGTAGAGAATTTGACGTGACCCCCCAATCTGCGCTGCGAGCATGCGACATATCTAAGTGGCTAAAGACAAACTCTGGTAGTGGGTACTATCCTGGATTTGGCTTGGCTGCCTACACACCGGTATCAGACATGAATTAATGAGTCTATTGGCAGGAACTCCCTGTGGCAAACAGAAATGATCTACCCTGGTTATATTAGCTAGGTGTAACCAATAGTTATCAGCCAAATGTGGGGATGCTATCTTTTCAACCCCTTGTGCATTGCTTACAAATATCATATACATAGAGAATAATAAGAGTAATATAAAATGCATGTTAGTATTACGTCCCTTCCCGGGCTTCCTGGAGTCTGGCTGTATGCAGGGCTGCTGGAATCCGGGGACAGCAGCGATAGAGCCTAGCCCCCGTCTTCTTTCCTTCTCCAGGTGCAGGCTTAGTTGCGTGGAATTACCAGTTTCCCGGGAGTGGGGGCAGGCAACCTCACCCCTGGATTTTCCCCCCCTTTTCTTCAAGGTGAGCTTGAGTGGGTTAGTAGGGTCCCCAGCTACCGACCCCCCCCCTTTTTGCTCGCTTTACACGTGTCCAATGTATCCAAGGTTTTATACCAGCCACCTTTACAGCTGGGGGGGTAAAAAAATGACATTTTTTGGTCCTTTCCACCGGGGGGTCAATGGATCAGATCTCCAATCCTTAACCCAAACCTCATCCCCTGGCTGGAAAGTGATAGGGAGGGGGAAACCCTTTATTTTTTTTTGCAACGGCGCTGCGACTGCAAAGCTTTACCTAGCGCCTGCACTTCTTGCTGTAGACTGACATTTCGTAGTTCCTGAATGCCCCCCCAACCCCGAAAGGATCTGAGGGGGTCTCCCGTACATTAATTCGAAGGGGGGACAGTTTGGTGACTCCGTGAGGAGTGCACCAATTCTAAACAGAGCCAAGGGCAACACCTCCACCCATTTTAATTTTGTTTCCTGACATAGTTTGGCCAGATGTAATTTGAGAGTCCGATTCATTCTTTCTACTTGCCCGGAACTCTGGGGCCGGTATGCACAATGCAGCTTCCACTGGATACCAAGCTGCCGTTTTTACTCCTTGCAACACCTTGTCGAGGAAGCTGGGGCCATTGTCGGATCCAAAAAAAGGCAACCCGTGCCTCAGTATTATGTCTTTTAGCAGAGCCCGGCTTACTTCCCTCGCCTTCTCTGTCGGGGGTGGGGTATGCTTCCACCCATCCGGTGAAAGTACGGACAAAAACCCAACAGGTATTGATAGTGTCCCGCTCTGGGCATCTCCGTGAAGTCCACTACCAGCGCTTCGAATGGGGGGGCCCCATGTGTTTGAACTCCGGGGAGGGGGTCCCTTCCCTTGCCTGGGGTTGTTTCTTGTGCACTCCGGGCATCGGGGCCGAGGCTGAGTTGGTCAAGGCATGGAGTCTGTTGATGAACACCTGCTTCTGTAGCAATGGGGCCCAAAAGGCGCTCTTCCCTAGATGGGTGGCTCTGTGGGCTGCCCCACAACCTTCCAAGACAACTGTTGGGACAAGATCTGGCCATCAGGTAATTCCCACCAGCCTTGGGGGGTCTTTTGAGCCCTATAGCCCCTGTGCCATCTGATTTTCCCCCACTGCTGTACCTTGGGGCCGCATAGCCAAATCAACTTGGAGCAGTGGGGCTAACACTCCGCTCATTATCCCGTATTCTATGGCAACTGTCTTGGCCACTTGATCGGCTCTCCTTTTTCCCCGGGCCCATTTCACTCCCCCCCTGCTGGTGTCCTCTACAATGCATCACTGCCACCCTTCTAGGATGCCATACAGCTTTGAGGAGTTCTGAAATTTCCTTAGCATTTTTGATCTCTTGCCCAGCGGAATTAATCAGCCCCTTTTTCACGGTATAAGGCTCCATGGGCATGGAGGGTAGAAAAAGCCGTATTTCGAATCGGTGTAAACATTTACTGTAAGTCCGGCCAAGGTTAGGGCTCTGATCAAGGCGATCAGTTCCGCTCTCTGGGCTGAGGTTCCTACCGGCAAAGGGTGTGCTTCGATGGTTTTGTCCTTAGTAACTACTGCATATCCCGTATAACGTTTCCCATTTTGGGACAAAACTGCTCCCATCTGTAAAATAGGTAATTGGGATGTGGCCGGGGGTGTCTTGGAGATCTGGTCGGCTTGAATAAACTTCATCCATTGTAGAAATTTACAGTCATGCCTTACAGACTCGCCTGAGTCTACAGGTAACAGGGTTGCAGGGTTTAGATTGGGAGATACTTCTAACTTGACATGGGGGTTCTCACAGAGCATGGCTTGGTATCTATCATCCTTTCCCATTAGTAAACCAGTAGTTCCCTTTGTATTCCATGGGAATTAGTATGGGGGGGTGGGACCCACACCACTAATTCCTGCCCCATGGCCAACTTGTCTGCTTCCTTGACTAGAAGGGCGGTGGCCGCTATAGCTTTTAAACAGGCCAGTCACCCCTTCGCCACTGAATCCAGCTGTTTAGACAAGTACGCGACGGGACGTTACCAGGATCCCAGTTGCTGTGTCAATACTCCCACTGCCACATTTTCTTTTTTCGTGCACATACAACAGAAAAGGTTTTGTCACATCCGGGAGTCCTAAAGCTGGTGATTGAAGCAACGTTTTTTAATTTTAAAGGGAAAGGGCCTGTTTCGGGAATGCTCCCCAAGGAAAAGGGTCTTTCCCCACTCCTCTAGTTGCTTCGTACAGGGGCTTACTCATAACGGCGAAATTCGGAATCCAAATTCTACAGAACCCAGCTGCCCCTAAAAACTTCCATAACTGCCTTCGATTCGTGGGTTCCGATAAGGCGCATACAGTCTCCCTTTTTTCCTTCCGGCCCCAACTCCCGCTGTCCTTGCGAAACTATGAACCCCAAAATACCTAACTTGGGTCGGGCATAGCTGAGCCTTCTTCTGGGATACTTTTATCCGCGCTCCCACAGGAGCTGTAGCAGCTCTTGGGTGCCTTGCCAACACTCGGCTTCCAATGTTGCGGCTGGGAACAGATCGTCCACATACTGTAGCAGAACCGTTTTCTCAGGCTCCGAGTGGAAGTCCTGGAGGTCTTGGCTAAGTGCAGTGCCAAAAAAAATTTTGGCAAATTCTTGAATCCTTGCACCAGCCTCGTCCACGTCAGCTGTGTCTTTTCACCTGTTATTAGGTCCTCCCACTGGAAGGCGAATATGGGCTGACTAATAGGGGCCAGTCGAAAGCAGAAGAAAGCATCTTTTAAATCTAATATTGTGAAATGGGTTGCCCCTCCGGGGATAATCTCAACAGTACATATGGATTTGGAACCACGGGATGGAGAGTGACTGTAGCCTGATTTACTAGGCGTAAGTCCTGCACCGGACGAATTCATTGTTCCGGGCTTCTTAACAGGCAGTAGGGGTGTATTCCATGGTGATTGGCATCTCCTGGGAAACCATCTCTTAACAGGTGGTCCAGGTGCCTCTGGAAATTTCCCCGCACTGCTTGTCGGGGTAGTGGATACTGCTTTACGTGTACAGGCACTACTTTCCCCGGGGTTTAACTCGACCACTACTGGTGGAATAAACCTCACCATCCCAGGGGGGTTATCCTCAGCCCATACTCCTGGCACATTAAAAACCTCCCATGACTGTTCTTCCATGACAGGGAGTGTCCAATGCATTCTCCACTTCTCCTCTTTTGGATATGAAAGTGTTAAAAGCCTTGCCTCTTTGGGGCCCCCGGAAGAACACTTCCAGGGTCCCATCATCCTCAAACGACATCTCCGCTCTTAACTTTTGACAACAAATCCCTTCCTAGCAAGGGCACGGGACAATCTGGGAGGTAGAGAAACCGATGCTGTACTAAATTGTCCTAGTTGACACGACCGTTGCTTTAACATGGATCCTTCCACCGCTCCTGTGGCTCCCACTACTCGTACTTTCTGCTGAGTGAGTGGGGGAATTTGGGGAAGTAACCACTGAAGTGGCGGTCCCCGTATCTACCATAAAGTCCATATCCGGCCCTTTACACTGGCTGTGACCATGGGCCCCCCTGGGGCCGAGAATTAGGGGCCCCGGTCTGTCTCATTCGGGGGCTCCGCCATTCCCACAAAATAATTTTCGTCATAGGTGTCCACCTCTCCCCTGCCGGGCCCTGGCTGCCAATTTACTCGCCCATCCAATCGTCCTCTCTCACATCCTCTCTGTCCTATGCCACTCCCTCCATTCGGGCAGTCTCGCCACCCCTGTCCCCCGTCCGCACCGGGCATATTGATTCCTTCCCAGAGATCCTCTTCCTCTGCCTCCTTTTCCATCGCTTCACCGCTGCCATGTTTCCCTCTTATTCCCCCCCCCCCCGCTGCTCTACCAGAGCTGCTGCCAGCAGTTCTGCCTTTTTTGGTCATTCTTTTGCTCTCGTTCCTTCTTCTCTTCTTGGTCCCTATTCACAAACACCTTCTGCGCAGCTTCCAACAATTCCTGCAAATTCTTCCCTGCGAAACCTTCCAGCTTCTGTAACTTCCTCCTGATGTCAGGGTAGCTCTGAGTCACAAAAAGCCTGATTAACCATCTTCATACACTCTGGGGGGTTCAGGATCAAAAGGGGGGATTTGGCGATAGGCATCCAAGAGGCGTTCTAGAAACGCGCCGGGAGTCTCAAATGGGTTTCCCGCGTAACCTCGGTCACCTTTGTCATGTTGGTGGGTTTCTTCATTCCTTCCCCTCATAGCATCCAAAAAACAGGGTTTGGTATTGTAGTAATCGTTCCCTCCCTGCCCCCATTTGGATCCCAACGAGGATTTTCTTTAAAGGGGACCCTCTCCCTCAACCAGACCTGGGGGTTGGGGTGTCTTTGTGGGGTCCTTTCCTTTGGGTTAGCCGCTCCATCTGTTGGATAAAGACGCCTCTCTTCGTGGTAAACAAAGTTATCAGCAATTGCTGGCAATCTTGCCAATTGGGCATATGCGTTCCCATTATGCTAGAGCACAATTCCACAATCTCGTGGGGCTTTTCTGTGTACGAAGCATAATGGGTTTTCCAATTTAACAAATAGCCCTGGTGAAGGGTCTGTAAACGTAGGCTTGTACTGGTACAAAGCGGGGCTCCTGTTCATCCTGTCGTGGGTTTTTGGGGCCATCTGAGTGAGCTGTCGGAGTGGATACAAACTGGTGGTTGATTTGGCTCGTGTTCGGTCAGCTACTTTGGGGGAAACTGCCTTAGGCGTGTTGCTGGTGAGGGGGAAAAAAAAGAGCCTCTAGGGTTCCAACGGAATTTTTGAGCGTGTCACAATAGGAGTGTGCCATGTCCTCCCAATCAGAACGTTTAAGGGGACTGGCCGGACTGGTAGTTGCTGTCTGGGGTAGTCTATGCTAGTCTCCTGAGATGAGACGGGGCGGGGTGGGGGACGCTGGGTTTCTTCCGGGGTGAAAGGGGGAGGGTTCCCGTTCAGTCCTGGCCACCGCTGGCCCCCGTTGCTCCAGTCCCCAACTGCTGATCTGGCCCCGCCCAGGCGGTGAATGGTGGCAGCGGTGTAAAGCCTAAGAATGGGACGAGGGGGGCCGATGGCTCTGGGGTTCCTCTTCAGGAACTTCTAACACTGGTTTTAACTTTTTAGCCAATTTCTCCTTCCTCAATACCAAAACTTTTGCCTGTGACTTCTGGCATCTCCGTAATCACGGTGGGGGGAAAAACGCACTACAGTGTCCCATGAATCTATATAAGGGAACTGGTCTGGGCGCCCCGGATTTCCCACTATCACAGAATACACTTTGCTGAATTTTATCACTTTCTAAAAACCCCTTCGGGGCCATCCCATTGAATGATGGCCATTCTACTTCACACAGAAACCGCAACTGTTGAGGGCTCATGGAGGGGGTCTCCATAATCTCCACTAAACCCTTTCTTAAAATTTTCAGCATACACTGCAGAGGGGTGCAACCCTTGCTTCCGCCCCCTCCCCCCTTTTTCCCCCCCGCCTAAAATGAGACAGACACAATAGGGGAAGGGAATGGTCCCGGGGAGTAAAAGGGGGCTCACCGACCGACACACGAGGAATAAAACAGCACACGCACGTGTCACTGGCTGGTATCGCCGGACGATCACGGTCAATAGCCAGAACCGCAGCAACCGATCACCGCACAACAGTCACACACTCGCACACACAGTCCCTGCCTCCCACCGTCCCCCTACCACAAAGCGGAACAGTTTCCTTAGCGCTTTTACGGCTAAGTACTCGTGTCCGCTTGGGGGGTGATCAGGCTCCCCTTCCCCCCTGAAGCGAGTGGGGCATCTGGCCTCTAACCAGATTCTACTTGCCTAGGTCTTTTGACGGCGCAGCGGACCATGAACCACTTCTCCGAAGATGATGATTGCCAAATCGAACACAGAGGAAATTTTCAGTGGAGGCAGGGCCCAGTTTCTATACTCTGCTTTCCCGGAGGAAGGTTCCCCGGTTCAGCGCTTGCCGTTTGGGCGCCCCAGCGCAGGCTCCCCCCATTCTGGCAAAAGGAGGTAGCCGGTGGGGCCCAAGTGGGGCTCGTGCACCAACCGCCCCCGCCCAGCAAGGCGACTCAAGAGCAGGCAAAAATCCACCTCAGTGTCTCAGCACCTGCAGCGATTGGGGTCACGGCACCATTTATGTTGCAGGAGCCCAGAGACCACAGAGACCACAGAGCAAGAAAAAAAAGTAATTTATTATGCGTGGGCTTTTGGCTGGATTTCTCCAAAAAACCCAAAAACCCTGAATTCAAGTTTTTACAGCTCTTTTATAGACAAAGTTCACAGCATACACAAAGATCACAGCAAAGATCGCAGGCATGTCTCGGTCCGCCCCCCCGGGGTCACAAATAGCACATGCTGTTACTAGCTAATTACCCCTGCACTCAGACCTTTTAAACCGGCCACATACACAAAACAACATCCTAGCTACGTGATACATTGGCTCCTGACCTTTTTAGCCTTCTTAAATCTTTCTCCGTTCCCTGACCTAAGCCCCCAGCTTCTACTTTATTTCTACTTTATTATTTCTAATTCATACCTATATCAAAACCACTACAGTATACTGCCACCTACACCAGCTTAATTATGCCTGCCAATGGGATCTAGCCTTCCAATGTTCATTGTAGTGTTAAGCATGCAGGGGGGTGACTCTTGTTGACATTTTATGGGAGAATGGACAATCATACTTACTATGTTTTACATATGAAAAAGTTGTTGTTGTTATTTGCCATCAAATTGGCTTTCACTTATCACAACCCTATGAAAGACTGTCCTCCTCAGGTCTTGCAAAGTTAGGGCTATGGCTTTCTTAATTGAGACAATCCACCTGTAATGTGGTCTTTCTTTTTTCCCCACTGCCTTCAATCTACCAAGCATTATGATCTTTCCCATTGAGTTGCATCACCTCATGACATATATCAGTTTAGTCATGTTTCTCATAGTGAGAATCCCAGCCTTTGTTCTACGACCCATTCATCTGTCTTTCTGGTAGTTTATGGTATCCAAAGAACTCTCTTTCAGCACCACATTACAATGAGTTGATATTCCGCCCCCCTCATAAGCTTTCCTCACTGACCAGCCTCCACAGTAATAAATAGAAATACACAGTGTTTTTTTTTTTCCCTAATTTCCTCTCAGTTTGTTCCTTTTCAAATAGTTATTCAAGTTAATTAGATCCCCACCTAGAGCAGCTAATGTCCCATTCACTTGTATGGACTGAACATAACAAGGTAAACATTTCCCGGAGAAAAATATAGCCCGTTGCCCCTCCCCATTTGCTATGATTAAAGTACAGGAGTGCTCCTAATCATCAAATGTGGAAAACCCACAAATATCAAAGCATGTGTGTGTTTCTGTGTGAGGTGAGTTGAGGCATGGTGGGAAGAGCAGGCAGCCAGGTCCAAATCAGGTCAGAGAAAGGGGAGGGAAAATGGGTGGGTTCATAATACCCCTATACTTCCTTGTTCTTGCCTGTCTCCTTCCTTTGGTATGTGGGGAGCACTGGAAAAAAATTTCTGGTGCTGAGAAATCAAGCTATGTGCCATCTTTGGCTGGCCAGTCAGCAGCCGGAGGAGGAGGAAGAGGACCAGAGGTGGGTTTTTAAAAGGGCTGAATGGCCTGATTGGAGCTGCTGAGAGGGAAGATGCCCCAGAAGAGAATGTTACCACCGTGTACTGACCTGGCCCTTGGTGAACCAAAGATATCATTTTGATATCACAATTCAGCCCTGCTCTGCCACCCGCCAAGTGTTTGTGAGGCCACCGAACAAGTGCAAAGCTAGGCATGGCTACTATTTGCTGCTCTCACCAAACCAAGCCAGAGATTGCCAGATCTGCTTTAGGGGACCTCCCGAAACAAACACCCTCATTCGATAAACAAAGAGACCCTCTGCCCTGAGAGGGCATCCTGGCGAGCTAAGTGCTTAACTGCCGAGCTAACTGCATTTACATATCGGCCATACTATTGTCAATTCGGAACATAATTCAATCATGTAAATTCTGACCTTTCGGAGGCACTGTCACCAACCCAAAACTTACTGTTTTTGCCCAAGACCAGACTAGCCTACGGTCGTTCTTTCCCTGATAAAAACCCCCAGTTCTGAGAGCCCTTTGGAACTCTTGCCGGATCGCTCTGGACTTCTACTCTGCCTTGCTGCCGCTCGGTTCAGCGGATTCCCCTCGGCCGCCACACCGGGATTCCTCCTCTACAATCGGCTTCCCCAGGACTGCAGGAAAGGTGGTGTATCACCCATTCCCCCTTGAACTCTATTTTCCTTTTCTAGTTAGGAGTGTGTTCGTGTTTTCTTTAATAATTGTTTAATAAATCTTAATTGTTATTTGATCTGTTTGCCTACTCACTGATCTGACGCTGTATACATTGGGTAAAAGATCCCCACTAAGTTACCCTGCCTCTCGTTAGCCAAGAGAGTGCTGCAGCTAATTTCCCCATCTTGGTTGTGTTTGGTTTGTTGTTTGGGCGCCCCTCCCGGGACCCCCAATTCTCAGGGTAACAAGAAGCACATGAGGTTGGGGGCAGGGTGGGGCAACTCGCGAATAATCAAATCCATGAAAGTGAAACCTGCAAATATGGAAAGCTGATTGTACATTTGAATCTTATAATGGTGTAATTTTCTGTCACTCTTTTTGCTGCACCAATGAATAGGACCTGAGCTTATACCGGCATAGATTGCAAGAAAGGAGATTCTGACTATGTTAGGAACCACTTCAAGATGGTAATTACTGTCTCACATGGAACAGGATGATGGACTTTCCTTCACTGAAGGAGGCTATGTGGACAAGTTATACGGCAAGGTTTCACAGGTGCTTTAGCAGTCAATTCCTGCACACTGCCAGGGAGTTGCACAGAATGGCCTTTGTGATACCTTCCAACGCTATGATTCCCATTGTGAAACTAACTGGAGATCTTGGGCTGGGTCACTCTTCCTCAGCCAGCCTGCCTGGGTTTTTGTGAGGGCAAAGCTGGGGGAGCTATGCACCCAGTTTTGAGTTCATTGGATGAAAGGCAGGATGTAATTATATCTAAATAATAGCTAATAAAATGTTATTGATAATATGGGAAAGTCAACTGCTTACAGTAGGAAGAGCTTTTTTTTTTTTTTTAAAGTGGTTGGAGCCAACTGTCTGGAAGCAGCCTCTCCCTTTTGTTTGTCCTTGCTTATCTTATCTCCCATTTAGCAGCTAATTGTCCTCCAGGGATGGGCTGAGGGGAGCAATGACAATTAGCTGCCAAAAGTGCTTTAGGAGAAGCAGAGATAAAAACCTGAAGTACCCATAGGCTTTTGCTACCCTGTGTGTTTGCTTAGGTTCCCCTCCAGCTTTCTGTTTGTATCTGGGAAAGCTTCAGAACTGGCAACAGTCAGAGCCTAAAAGACTAGTAGCTACTAAATTTCATTTGCAGCAAACTTAGGATGCCTTTGCCTCCGACATGGCATCTTACTGTTTGACAGTTAAAAAGAAGGAATAGGTATAATTAAAGCAGGCCTAAATATCCACCTAGAGGGACCAAGATCCCATCTGATCTTGGAAGCTCAGCAGGATCAGCTTTGGTTAGTACTTGATTGGGAGATCACCAATGAATACCAAGTGCTGTAGGCTATATTTCAGAGGAAGGAACTAGCAAAACCACCTCTTAGTACTCCTTGCCTAAGAAAACTTTTTATGAAATTCGTGGGGTTACCATAAGTCAACAGGTGACTTAAGGGGATGCACACATGCATACAGCACTGGTATTCTTTGGTGATCTTCCACCCATGTACTAACCAAGGTTGACCTTGCTTTTTCCCCCCAATATCAGATGTGATCTGGTACCTTCAACCAGTTTCTGACTTAATGGTGCCCCTAAGGAGAACCTGTCAGAGAATTTTCTGGGTCTGAAAGTGTGTGATTGAATCTCACTCTTTTAGGTTATACATAAGTGTAATTATGCCCTCCAAAATATTTTCTTTTTATTCACTTTTATTTGTTTTTATCTATTTACTTATCTATAAAATATCTGTGTCGTTTGTCAATAAGCAGATTCTATAGTTTATTTCACCCAATAAAAATAAATAAATAAAGTAAACATATAGTAAAACCAACATCAAAAGTGGCAAATAGCGGGCAGGATCTAGCTACACTAAAATGTTGGACACAGTAAAATTAGGCACCAGTTTAAGGTATCATTAAAAACCTGCACATGATTTACCACTTTGCACCTGCTGGAGGGTGCCAGCTGCTCCCATGGCCTTGGCAGCCCAAGACGGTCTGCCACGACAAGAGTATTGCAAATGATCAGAAAACATTCCTACTCTTTTGTCAGGTTCTGGACTGCTCAACCAGTGACCTATTGACACTACACAGTTACGGGTTATGATTCCACTTTAATTGCTGTTGTTCCATCAGATAGAAGAATCCTGGGATTTTCAGTTTATGGAAGAGTATTTAAAATTGTGCAGCCAGACAGTTCTAGTGCACCTTAATGCAGCCAAAGTGCTACAGTGTATAAATTAGTATATGTCACTTTAGGAAAAAAAAATGAAAAGTGAAAATAAAAAAATTATGAAGCCAAGGCTAAGCATGTTTACCTCCTCTTGACGTAATGGGACTGAAGCTGCTGTCTTGGACAACTGCTATGGACAGAGCCCCAGGATCCATTGGAATGACTAGTTTTCACTATTAGAGGGAGTGCCAGCATCCATTGGGGTTGTTGGAGCCTAGTCTGATCAGTCAGCCACCGTGAGTCCTGGTTTTGATGGAAAGGCAAGGTATAAATCCAAAACAAAACAAAAAGAACCTCGGATACCTCTTCTGCCTGCAAGAAAAGATTGGCACCTGTTACCTTGCTGACAATGGTGTTGATAAATTGGGAATGTGATGTGATAGGACTGGGAGGGGCACTCTTGAGAAAGTCAGTATGGTAAAATGGAGCATTGGGCTAGAAGTACTGGGAGTGGGGATAGGCGAATCTAAGGCCATTTCTGCCCTACACTGTTATAGTGCTATTATTCCACTTTCAACATCCTATAGAATTCTGAGGTTTGTATTTACTGAGGCCATAGAGCTCTCTGGCTGAGAATTCTAAATGCCCCTCCCTAAACTGCAAACCCCAGGATTCCATAGGATGTTGAAAGGGGAATAATAGCACTATAACAGTGTAGTGCGGAAACAGCCTGTCTTCACTGAGTCTTTACTGCCCTTGGGCTAGGCACTTTATCTTGTAGCCTAACTTACATGTAGGAAGTTGTAGGAATGATATGGCCAAAAGCAGAGCAGCGCACAAAATGTTGTGCTTGCTGGAGGAATGGTGGGGTATAAAAACAAAAATAAATAAGACCCTTTCAGCTCTTCACTGTGTCATGAACATAGGGGAACACTGGAGTTCCTCTAAATGTTCCCTTTCCATCACTTGCAATGGAAAGAGAATGCATTTCTGGGGTGGGGGACAAGAGAAAAGACAAACCTAGGGGTGGCTGTTCAGGATTGTCTCAGGCCCTAAAGCTTCTGGGAAAAACCTGAGACCTGTAGAGTTAAGCAGTATGTACCAACCACAATGGTTAAAGGTACCATTCAAGCAAAATGAAATGAGGGGATTTTTCCTAATTTATTTAGAGAGGTGGGATAAGGAACACTTAATCTAGCTGGCTCACTTATAGCCAGAAAGTAGATACACAACAGAGCAGAAAGTGAGCCCTGATGCCACAACAGCTGGAAGGGAGGGAGGAAGAAGTTAGTTGGTAAGTAGATGCAGACTCCCTTTGGAGAGTCTTTGCAAGTTGCAGCAACAAATGAATTAAGGCTTGCAGACTGTAGCACACTGGACTTATACTTGCTGAGCTGGAGATTTTCACACAGTCCCTTCCTCTTTCTTGGAACTGAGCACGCCAAAACAGGAGGCTTAGGACCAATCCCTGAGATCTGGCAACTCTAGACAAGTCTGCTCTACATTGCCTGCAAGAACCTAGCAGTACACTGGATGTTTTATAGTGCTACAGCCTTGGAGTCCTCTCACTTAGCAAAAGACTTGCACCATCTCTCTCCGTTTGGTAGCCTAAATGATATTTACAGCATCTGCTGAAATCGCAGAAGCAAGGGAGAAGCAGAAGTGTTAGAAGCCCTTTTCTGTTGTACAGTGACAAACGGGCTGGTCTGTTAAAGTTCCAAGTGGCCTTTGGTTAAAGAAAGAACTTGGATTTTTTTTAATTGCTTGGTGCTTAAAGAGACGGGAGGGCTTAACCCAGAAATCTAACAGCTCTGAGGAAAGGTTAACAGATCTAGAATCATAAAAATGGGCATGGTGTTTCTAAAAATAGAATGCAATGGTACCTGGCTGAGTGTGTGAAAAGCCACCTACAAGTTCTGGCCCTGACATTGTGACACTAATTGCATGTAATAATGTAAATGATGCTAAAGTTAGTGTACTATTTTATAGCAGAGTGGATATATATATATATATATATCTGTTTCCCTCAACACAGACCTGTGCTTTCTTTGTATACTTTTCTGTATCCTGCTTCAAAACAGGACTGTGATAATAGGACGTTTGATGGGTGCATCTCACAATGCCAGAACAAAGATATTTTGCCTGCTGAAATTGTCTCTTCTGCCTAACTGGTAAAAGGTAATGGAGCCTTGTTCTCCTTTGTATTTGGATGCCATATACTGAATGTGAAGGTTCAGTTTTTTATTACATTTGACTCTACCAAGTAGGAGTTGGTGGCTTCCATGTCAGTAGAACTGTGAAGGAGTTGTGGGTTTTAGTCTGAACTTTAAAGGAGGTAGCCATGGTGCTGAACCCAGTCTCCAAAACTGCTAGTACTTTTAAAGTTTGGACCAAAGTCTAGAGTGGATTCACTGCCTCATGGGTGTGAAAAACCAGGACTGGTTCCACTCTTTCCTTCAAAGAGTTCAGGTTGGCATATCTAAGGGCTGGGGAATGTCTGACCTTACATGTATATTGGGGCTAAATTTTCCAGTAGCCTTAGCCAGCCTAGAGGGAAGGTAGGAGCTGGAGTACTAACAACATCTGAGAGAGCCACACATTTTCACCACCCTGTTTTAGCACAGTAGTGTACAAGGTAGGCTAGGCTGGCAGAAAGTCAGTGGTCCAAAGCTACTAGTGAACTTCATGGGCCAACTGAGAGTTTGAATTCAGACCTTCCCAACCCATGCCCAGCATTATACCCTATTTGGACTCTCTTAGCTATGTGTAATGTCCTCCTGTGCATTCTAGCCCAGAAGTAAGTACCATGGTTATTGCTGATATTATGAAGTGTAAGTCAACTCTGATTTATGGCAATGCTATCAGACGGTTTTCATGGGAAGAATTATTCAGAGGAGATCTGCAAGTGCCTTTCTTTGAGGTTGTGAGTGTCATTTGCCCAAGGTCACTCCATGGGTTTCCATGGCTGAGCAGGGATCTGTAGCCTCATCATCCAGAGTTCTGGTCCAACACTCAGACCAGTACACCATGCTAGGTCACAGTGTTATTTACTTCTGAATGAGGTGGGAATCATGCAGCCAATCAGTGGTTGTTGGACTGCAGATTCCAGTATTCCTTACTATTGGTTTTGCTGGTTAGGACTGATGGGCCTTTCATCCCATGCAGTCCAACACGAGCTGTATGATTTTAACCACTAACCTAAATTCAGTTGGTCCCCTAATAGAGCAGTAGTCCCATTAATTCACTGGAACTTACATAAATGTTGGTTTACTACATTCCCATTGATTCATTGGGTTAATTAGATTTAATCTTAAGTGTGCATTTGCTTCTTTTTGCTTCTTAGCCTCCATCAGAATGTACCTAGAGACTATTAATATATGCTGTGTTCCATGGGACACAATTTGAAGTGAGTTGCAGATAGGGTAGGATTGCAGTTTGCTTGTATCAAGAAAGAAATTTCTGCTGAGTTCATTGGTGATATGTGGGCTTCCCATGCACCATAAGGTTCAGTAGGGCTTATTTTCAGGTTAATGTGCAGGGGATTGTAATCTAGATTACAAGGTGGGAAAATAAGGAGCCAGACCTCAGTTATATACAGTGGGCCTTTGGTATCTGCTTGGGTTTGGTTCCAGGACTCACTGTGGGTACCAAAATTTGTGGATGCTCAAGTCCCATTATGTATAGCGATGTTGTAAAATGGTATCTCATATAAAATGGCAAAATGAAACTGTGCTTTTTGGAATTTTATTTTTTTGACTACTTTCAAGATGTGGTTAGTTGAATCTGTGGATACAGAATCTGCAGATATGGAGGAATGACTGTATTTGGTTTATACTCCTGACCAGATCACAGTAAAAATCATGTACTAGGATGTATGGGGAGTAAGGAGGAAGCCTTGTACAGCTTTCACAACCTGGCTGTTGGCAGTTATTGTCATCTCTAAAAATCATTGTGGTGTATGATTGTGCAATACTGGTGGAAATTAATGTCATAAGGACTTTCGAAAGCTTGGTCGGATGTGTGTAATTACACTCAGATGAACGTAAAGGAGTTTCAATCTTTTTTAGAGTACAGTTGCTCTATTTCTCTATTCCCATGCCAGTACAAGAACCAGGGTGAGAATGACAAAATTTCATAACTTCAAAGACCTGTGCTGCCCTAGCCATGAATCCAAATTACATCACTGTGTAAACTTTTCCTCAGATAACATTCACTGTGAGCACAGGCTGCTGAAAGTTCATGAGCTCAGCAACTCACACAGAATACACCCCTCTTTGAATTCAGTGTTGAATGAAGTCAAACACTGGTCTTGGGATCATTATTCAAGAGCAATGTGTGGTCCATTGATCTTTTTCAGTACTTATTTATTTATATATTTATTTAAAATCTTTCTATGCCATCGTTTGAGGTAGCGTACAAATTAAACTTTTGAAATAAGTTAATTAAGCTGTTGATGGTAATGATTACCTAGAAGAGAAGCATGAAACTTCTAAGATAACAGCAAGAATAAATGCTTAAATAAAATGGGTGTCCATTAATTTAAAAGCAGACTGGAACATTTTGGTCTTTAAAGCCCCATTTAAAACAGCCAGCGTGGGAGATTTCTTTTATGAAATGATGTGTGTGTCTGTCTACTTGCCCGTCTATCTGAGCATTCCTATGCCTGTCTGCTCAGAAGTAAAGCTCACTTAGTTCAAAGATATAATGTGGTCTTGTAGCACCTCTGAGCACCCTAAATACCTTGAAGGCACCAGATCCCTTCTGATCTTGGAAGCTAAGCAGGGTCAGACCTGGCTGGTACGTGAATGGAAGACCACCAATGAATACCAGGGTTGTAAGCTATATTTCAGAGGAAGGAACTGGCAAAACCACCTCTGACTATTCCTTGGCTAACAAAATCCCATGTAATTAGTGGTCACCATAAGTCAGCAGGTGGCTTGAAGGCACAATTTCTCTCTCTTACACACACAGAGCACCTTTGAGTCTGAGAGAAAGAAGTTGATAGCATATGGTTTAATAGATTAAGACCATTTCTACACTAGATGCCATTAGCACATTGTACTGTTACAATCCCAGCATTGCCACTTATGGGATGGTAGCAGGTTAGGAACACTGTTTTTCCATACCCTTCTGCCTTCAGCAGATGAATAGCGGTATTGCCACCAGTGGTCCTTCTGCACTACAGCGTCCTTGGCCACTCCCTGTCCCCACTTTCATCCCACCCTACCGTTCCGGATTGTTCAGGGTTTTTTTTTCTTTTGGAAGCCATACTAGCACAACACTGTTGTAACTGCACTATGAGCCAGTACACTATTGCATTTTCACATTATAATACTTAGAAATGTATTTTTTTTAAAAAAAGTTTTAATGCAAAGTAGAACTTTAAAATAAACATGGAGAGGTGACAAAATTTGAAGTTACCATGCCACTGGAGTTGAGGAGGACGGGACAAGCTGGGCATCCCCATGCCCCACCCGTGGCTGGATCTTTGACAATACGAAGCGCTATCAAGAGCTATTGCACTGCAGCACAGAGCTCTCTGGCAGGACTGAAGCACTAAAGGAGGCATTTAATCATTTTTTTCTGGAAATAGTATAAGGCACATCAGCAGCTCTTGCGGACAGGATAGCAGTTGGATAGCAATGACTCCTGAATCTGAAATAACTCACTGCTATTGCGCTGTGAGGAAATGGCCTAACTCTCTTTCATCCGGTACATCTGATGAAGAAGACTTAGTTTACAAAAATTTATGGTACCAACTTCTCTCAGTTAGTCTGAAAGGTGCTACAAGATCCCTTTGCATACGGTTCGAGATTAAATTGGAATTAGACCAAAGAGATTCATTTCCAGAAAACCTGTACATAGAACTGCAATACTCCAGTCCTATGCAGTTTTCTGTTAGTCAATCCCTTTGAATTCATTGGGGTTTCTGCTTAAACACACAGGATTTTGTTTGTCATATTTCTGTCTGGTTTTTGACCCCAAGGCCTCCACTCCCAACAAATAGTTGGCTTAAAAATGAAAACACACACACAAAAGCACTTAAAATATGCAACAAAAAAGACTTAAGTGCTAAAGTCAGAGGGGGTGTTGGCCATGATGTTGTAATCAAGTTGCTCTGAAATAATTTACAAGATTTCCTGTGAAAAGAGGCCCTGCCTAATTGTAGTAGCTGATCAAGGGGAGGTTTGTAAGCATGTTCAACATCAAAATCTGATAGGCTTTGTGCTCAGATAATTCGGGCATCCAGAGGTTTGTGGATGAAGT